>ML111795.1:0-52397 GCA_003697995.1 Taxidea taxus jeffersonii
TTATTTATTTTTTTAAAGATTTTATTTATTTATTTGTTAGAGAGAGAGAGAGTGAGCACAGACAGAGGCAGAGGGAGAAACAGGCTCCCTGCCGAGCAAGGAGCCCGATGTGGGACTCGATCCCAGGACGCTGGAATCATGACCTGAGCCGAAGGCAGCTGCTTAACCAACTGAGCCACCCAGGCGTCCCTAATTTTATTTTTTGTTAAAAGATTTTATTTATCTGTCTTAGCGCATGCAGGGATGCCTGCACATGCACAAGGGGTGGGGCAGAAGGGAAAGAGAATCTTAGACGGACTCCAAGTTGAGCACAAAGTCCATTGTTGGGCTTGATTTCTTTTCTTTTTTAATTTATTTATTTGACAAAGATCACAGGTAGGCAGAGAGGCAGAGAGAGAGGAGGAAGCAGGCTCCCCACTGAGCAGAGAGCCCGATGCGGGACTCGATCCCAGGACCCTGAGATCATGACCTGAGCCGAAGGCAGAGGCTTTAACCCACTGAGCCACCCAGGTGCCTCCATTGTCAGGCTTGATTTTTTAACCCGGAGATCACTGCCTGAGCAGAAACCAAGAGCCTGACGCCTACCGACTGAGCCACCCAGGTGCCCCTGGAGCTTTTTAACTATGGCATAGCGAAACATTAGAACCTATGGTTCCAATGATTATATTGTTATACAAAGAGAACCATACAGCCGCTAAAAATTATGTAGCTTTATATTAACATGAAATGATGGCCACAGTTTATTGCTAAGTTGAAAAAAGATGACAAGGCAATACATGCATTATGATCCGTTTGTGTGTGTGTTTGTCTATAATTTTATGCATGTAAAATCTAGAAGGATCTATGATAAAATGTTTTGTTTTTTAAGATTGATTTATTTGAGAGCGAGTGAGATAACAAGAAAAGCATGAGCGGGGAGGAGGAGAAGCAGGCTCCCCACTGAGCAGGCCCCCCCCCAACATGGGGGTCAGTCCCAGGACCCCTGGGATCATGACCCTAGCCCAAGGCAGATGCCCAGCTGACTGAGCCACCCACATACCCCTAGAATCTATAATAAAATGTTAACATGTGGGGTTATAGGTAATTTTTTGCTTCTTTATGCTTATCTTACATATTTCATATGTTACATATTATATTACTAAGCATTTTTTTGACCTATAATTCACGTACCCTAAGCTTTGAATATTTTAAATTTTGAGTAAAAATATTTTTGCTTTGATGTGTTCTCTTTTCATAGATATGTTGAATTTAATAGTTTGAGTTTTTTTTAGGAGGGAATCCCATGGCTGTGGTCAGCAAACAAGTAAATATGGAACTGGCCAAGATCAAGCAAAAATGCCCACTTTATGAAGCCAATGGACAAGCTGTAAGTTGAGGACAAACAGAACTCTTCAAAATTTCTTTGGTTCAGTTGAAACAACAATTTGGGGAAAATGTGTGGATGAATATGTACACATATCAGTAAGAACTGAGGGTAGAAATTATGTGAAGAGATTATTATTGCATATATGCAAATTTACATGCCTGTTTAGGCATTTATCTTTAGACACTTAATGAAGGCTAGCTAGACAGTTGCGTTTTTTGTTTTTTTTAATTTGGCTGTGGCTGCCTACTAGTAGAGACCTGTGGAATTGACACGTGATTCTTCATTTCTTTGTATTGTGCATCCCATCATGTGCTTTAGCTCTGTGTGCTCTTTATGACTTCAGTTTTGTGTGTGTAGGTTCAAGATTTTGATGAGCTAATAGCCAGATGATAATACTGAACTCAGATGCTTAGGTAGGTGAAAGTATTTGTTGACCAGAGGCAGAGAAGTTTCCCATACGTAGTAGGCAGTAGCATGGCAGTGATGTTTGCTATGGGAGAGTAAGTGTAGTTTAACAACAGCTATGTTGAGAGCCTTAGACTATGTAAGTCAGTCCTAATTTTGGGGGCAGTGGGTGCAATTCAAAAGGTCGTATTCAGAATTTTACCAGCCTCCCCCCTATCAGGAATGAGCAGGTTTACCATTCTCAGGATATAAGCATATTACCATCTTTATATTTTGAGGAAGGGAAGAGTCAAGATGCATATGACAGTTTAGTTATTATTGCTAAAAGTGGTAAGATCCCAGCTCTTGAATTTAATTTGCTACGTCCGATGGATATCCTCACTAAAGCCCTTAGGTTTTTTGGGTTTCATACCAGAGGAGGACAGACTTAAGGGAATGCTTTGGCTCTTATCCTTCCCATTCTGGATTCAAATTCCTCCCAGGGCTTGTTTTGGGGGTGGGACATCCTTCTGTCAGAGTAAACAAAATAGAATGAAGAAGAGAAAAAGGAGGAAGTAGAGCTTAACTCAACAATTCAATAAACTTTTGTTACTCTGCAAAGATCTGTAAAGGCTATAGAGATGAATAAGACAGTCCCTGCCATAGGAGACCCCCAGTCCAGTGGGACTTGTACATAGATAATTGTTTCCCAACTTTTTATCATGGAAATTTTTAAATCTATACAAAAATAGAAAGAATAGTATAATAATGGACTTTGATTTATTCTAGTCTTATTGCATCTATTCAGTCCCTTTGAGGTGTCTTTGGTCTGGAGTATTTTATTTTTATTTTATTTATTTATTTGACAGAGAGATCACAAGTAGGCAGAGAGATATGAAGTGGGGGGAAACAGGCTCCCCGCTGAGCAGAGAGTCCGATGCGGGGCTCCATCCCAGGACCCTGAGATCATAACCTGAGCCGAAGGCAGAGGCTTAACCCACTGAGCCGCCCAGGTGGCCCTGGTCTGGAGTATTTTAAAGCAAATCACAATGAGCAGGTATTTATTAAATATGTGCCAAAATATAGGCATTGTTCTCAGCAGTAACTATGTATTCCCTGCTCTCAAGGGTCTTAAATTCTATTGACTCTAGATAGCTTATGAACCCAAGAAGGCCAGGAATTACAGGGTCATTAAATTCTGTGGTACACCCCTTCCCGTAAAAAAACACACCCCAACCAGAAACCCACTGCTCATACATACACCAGAGCACAAGGCAGATTTGCTGAGGGTTAGATAAAAGGATGAATTGCTTTGGAAGAACCAGTGGGGCCTGGGAAAGAGAAAGAGTCAAGGTCTCTGAAAATGGGAGGGGCGAGAGCAAGGAGAGATTTGGAGGGAAAGCGCCTTTATGAAGGTGGCTTAGGACTTAGTGTGGCCGTAGAGGAAGGGGTAAGACTGGAGAGAAGTCTGTGAAGGAGGCGGGGGGGTGATAGTTCTGGGGCTAAGATGCAAACGGCAGTGGAGGGTGAAGGGTGTTGCTCACTAGGCTGACTTGGAGGCTGGGACTTGAGAGGGTTGAGAGCGAGAGAAGTAACATGACCAGTTGGGTGTCTCAGGTAGGTAGGTGGTAATGTACAGAACTGAGCTGGAGCAAGGCCTCTGAGGTGGGTCTTACAGTAGTCCTCAAGAAGTAACGGAATCTAAACCAACGGTCACGCTGACCAGTGAGACTCTTTTTCTTCAGACTTTCCTGAATGTAGAACAGGTTTATTTAGTCTAACAGTAAAAAGTTCTTTTCTAACAGAAATATCCAGAGAAATTGTCTCTTCCTTTCTTGGTGTTAGAGGAACTTTTAACACATTTTTAAAACATTCATTTCTAAATAGTGTACCAGTATTCCCCTCAAGTGTAGCCTGCGACCAGCTGCGAATTCACGAACTAACTGCTGGTTACCAGTATGGGATGAGAGAGATACGCAGCTTATGCCAGAATGTAAAATTAACTACATCACTAGTCACTGCTTGTTCAAGTGATGATTTGGGAAAGTGGGGGTGAGTCCAAGACTTCAGTAAAAGAAGTGATGCTTATGATCTGGCATAAGCTCCTCTCAACGAGGACCAGCCCTTTGAGTAGCGCTGTAGTAAACCTGTTGAGGTGGTGTGTGGTTTTCAGCATTTTATATACGCAAGAATATTTTTCCAAGTGGAATTTGTAGTTGTCCTTCAACTCTGATCTTTACAAAAGGTTGTCTCTAAGTCAGTTTGTTTGTATTTGGTGCAGTAGCCAAGTGGTGAGAAAGATTCTTCAAGCACTCTCAAATTTAGGAGAAAATTCGTTGCAGCTTTGAGTTCTGTTTACCTTAAGTTAATCAAACAGAAGAAGTCATGTTAATGTTTCTGTAGTCTAGTTCAGAGTAGAAATGGACAACTCTTAACCAGTAGATTGGCTTTTGGCTTACAGGACAAGAACTAAAAGCTTACAGTTCAATTAATTTTGTTTATAATTACAAATATGTTTCTTGACTTTAGAAACCTGAGTACGTAGGTCAGTTGCTTCATGCTCTCATTTCGCGGGGGGAAGAATCTAAAGCTCAGACATGGTGTTTGCCCAGGGTCATTCCAGTCAGTAATTTGTAGAGCCGGGGATACATTGCCTGCTAGCCCAGATCAGGTTCCCTGACAGACACATGTTGTTTTATTGTGCTTTGCTTTATTGCATTTTGCAGATATTGGCCCCCGCCTTTTTATACAAATGGAAGATCTGTGGCAACCCTGCATAGAGCCAAGTTTCTCGGCACCATTTTTCCAACAGTATTTGCTCACTTAGTGTCTCTGTGTCACATTTTGGTAATTCTCACAATATTTCAGATTTTTTCATTATTATTTAGTATGGTAATATGTAATCAGTGATTACAACTTACTGAGAGCTTGGCTGATGGTTAGCATTTTTTACTTTACTTAAGGCATGTACATTGTTTTTTAGACATAATGCTGTTGCACACTTAGACTACAGTACAATGTAAACATAACTTCTGTATGCACCGGAAAACCAGAAAATTCATTTGACTGACTTTATTACGGTGTTCTGGAACCAGACCTGCAGTATCTCTGAGGTGTGCCTGCCCTTGTGCTGCATGTCTGGCCGACATTTCAGAGAAGATGGGGACTGGATCAGTGCATTCAATTCCAGCTGCCTGTGTGACTTCCATCAGCTGAGTCTCCTTCTCCAAGAGCTTTCTTTTCATAGTTACTCTAAGGAGGCAACCAGCACCCCCCCTTGTCCCTCCAGAGTGGACATTCACTGTGGTTTTTGTTCTGTTACCTTGTTATTGTTTTAAACATAATCACAAGAATCCCTGGAAGAGTTCACTTCCTTATTCTCTCCAGTCCTGCGCTGGCAGGTAGAATGTTGAGCTTCTGTGTTTGTTTTCGAAAGAAGCTTCTTTTATGGCTCCAGATGACTAGAACAAGGGCTTTCTTACTTGGTTCTAATATAAGGATGTCCCTATCAATAGAAGTTATCTTCTAAACAGAATTAATACAACAGCTGCCCTCAGACTGACTGATGCTGGAGTTACACTCTGAACTCTGCAGTGATCAGCTTTAACTGGAAATGGAGATAGTTGGGAAACACGGTAGTTCCTATTTCAGGAATATTTTGGGAATCATCAGTGAGGAGACTGAAAACATGGATTGGCGGGGAGATGGGGAGATATAACTGTAAATGTTTTCAATTTATCTCCTAAACAACTAGTAACTCAGGGCTTTTTTTTTTTTTTTTAAAGATTTTTATTTATTTATTTGACAGAGATCACAAGTAGGCAGAGAGACAGGCAGAGAGAGAGAGGAGGAAGCAGGCTCCCTGCCGAGTAGAGAGCTTGATGCAGGGCTCCCATCCCAGGACCCTGGGATCATGACCTGAGCCGAAAACAGAGGCTTTAACCCACTGAGCCACCCAGGCGCCCCAACTCAGGGGTTTTAAATTCTAGTTTTGTTTTGGCTTTTTTGAGTAATGAAACAGCATCTTAATCAAATTACTTCAGTCCTATAGTATTTTGCATTATAAAATCTCTGGTCTCCATTGAGGGGAGGAATTGGGTTTTTTGTTTTTTGGGGTTTTTTGTAGTCTTTGTTTTGTTTTGTTTTATCAAATGAGGCCCAAAGACTCAGTAACAACTTGGAGAAACAGATATTGATTTTCTTCTTGGGAATAGCTCAGCTGTTCTATAAAAGAAAGAACACTTGAAACGTAAAGAGTGCCTTTCAATTTTACCTGCCTTTCAGTTTTACCTGCCTTTCAATTAATCGGCCTTTTACGAAGGCCATTAATTGGGTATACTCCGTACCTACCTCAGTGCAGCAGGTTGTCATTTGCACTCATATGGAGTGATGCTTAGTTAGTTATACTTTTGACACAGGCCTGCTGGCCTTTTCAGTTTTCCTATTCCTTTGTGGTAACAGTTTTGGTATTTTGTTTTGTTTTTTTAAGATTTTATTTATTTGAGTGCAGGAGTGTATGAACTGCAGGGGTAAGGGGTGAGAGGGAGAAGCAGATGCCCTATGATGTGAGGCTTCATCCCAGGACCCTGAGATCATGACCTGAGCCAAAGGCAGAAGCTTAACCTACTGAGCCACCCAGGCACCCCGAGTTTTGGTATTTTATTTTATTTATTTATTTTTTAAAGATTTTATTTATTTATTTGTTAGAGAGAGCAAGCACAGGCAGACAGAGTGGCAGGCAGAGGCAGAGGGAGAAGCAGGCTCCCTGCTGAGCAAGGAGCCCGATATGGGACTCGATCCCAGGATGCTGGGATCATGACCTGAGCCAAAGGCAGCAGCTTAACCAACTGAGCCACCCAGGCATCCCGAGTTTCGGTATTTTAAAGGTGATTTTTCACTACCTTTAAAATCTTCCAATCCCTGCTTTTTATAAATGTAAAAATACTGTGCCTTCAGTGTTCCTAAAATTGCAAAATACTTTCCTTTCATATATAATTATAATACTGACTTTGCTTTTCTAAAGTTTACTAATTTATTCATTCATAAGAATTTACAGAGCACCTCTGCCGTGCGCTAGGAACTGCTAGAGTGAACTCCTTGGACATGCGTGTGCCTTCTCCATGCAACGTAGTTACTGCTTTAGAGAACTCCGTTATTTACATCCCCTAAAAGATTCTAATGAGATGAGAAAGTGGGGGTGGACAACTGTCTCCATCTATAAAACCACAATGAATTTTATTTGGATTGAGGATATACCTGTTGTCCTTATTCTCCCTTTAAGGATAATAGCCATATCTCATTTCTTTTATTTGGGAATCTGAATTAGAGACTCTTCAGATGTAAATTTTTCTTCCAGGTTTTACCAAAGGAACTAATTTTAATCTTTCATTTTATCATAATTCTAGAAGTGCATGGGAATGGGAGAGACAGATTTATTGTAGCTTCTGTTGGCCAGATTTGGCCATTACAGCTGTTTTTCATTGTGTAACTCTTCCCGAGGCTTTCTCTGGCTAAATCCTCCAACTTCCGGGTGCCCAGAACCTAGCTGCACCGAACTCCCTGTTGCTCTGCTGCTGGAGAGCTTAGCACACTGGAAGCGAGAGAAATGGACAGGGTTTTGAAGACTTAAAGGGTTTGTGATGATAGAATGTAACCAGAGGTAGAACTAAGGAGAGCTGTCCTTCCTTTGAGATGACTTCCTGCAGGATTAGGACCCTGTCCAGAAAGTCCCTTGGCTCTCCCTAAATTTATTCTGCATGGGCTAGATACCCAGGCTGCTGTTCCCCGCCCATGCTCAGGGATGCTCCATGTCATCTCTACACGACCAAAGCAGTTGGCATTGTACCTGTTTAGAGCAGTGAGACACGCCAGATTCTTAGTTTGAAGGAACTGTTCAGAGTCTTTCATAGAGAAATAAATGGCTTTGAAAAGTCATAATCAAAATCTGTTTCAAAAAAAGGTCTGTTTCAAATGATACCCTTCTTGCGAGTCTTTGCTAGAGAACAACATTAAAGATACTTTCCCTTCTTAGTTTGCTGTTCTGTGTTCTCAGTATGTTGTAGAAACCCACTGCCATCAAACCTGCTGCTTCGCCCGAGTAGTCGTTTGCTGAGTTCCTTTCTCAGGGTGCAGTTTAAGAAGCTAGGATAGAATAGTCAGGTAAAAGTGAAAATTACTGCAACTTGTGTTTAAAGATTGCCAGTATTTCGGCTCCTTCCCGTAATTATTTATGGAACTAACAGCTCAGGGGTTCTCACCAAGGGGAGGGCAGTGACCTGAAACAGGTACTTAAGAAGTGCTCAGGGGCTAGTCACTTGCTAAACTTGTTTTCATTGTGTGAGTATGTCAAATAGAGCATATCTGACTAGCTTACTTTTAGAAATAGATTCAAGATTTAAATATACCAAAAATACATTTGGGGTTATTTTCCCAGTCAGTGTTGGTTTCCTAATGGACAACTACTTGCTGTTTTCCAAATACTTTAATTGCAAAGTGGGATTCTAAAGTTAATGGGATCAAAATCCAGGTTTGAAAGCTCTCCCTGGTCTCTTTGGCAACAGTCCTAAAATTTGCTTAACTAGGCGGGAAAATGGGTGTGGCCTCCGGGCTCTTCTCTCCGTATTCTGGGGAGTGGATCTGGGGAGTGGAGTCTCCACTTAGAGCCGGGGACCCAGTCAGCCGCCCAGAGACCCGCCATCCTGGTGTCAGTCCGATGAGGCAGTCATCTTTTAGTTTGGTTTTAGTTTGTTTCTGTTGCTGTTCCTGTTACTGTTCTGTGTTTTTCCTTTTCTCTTTTGTTGAGTTTTGCTTTATCTCCTCACTGCTTTCTGACACCACCTCCCTTGACCACCCTCACACCCCACCCCGCAAACTGCCTTTCTTTTGCCCATTTCTGTGCCTTGACTTTCCCATTTCGGTCTCTATACAGTCTGTTCCTTGTTTCTCTGGTGGTTGCAGCTTCTGAGCTAACAGAATGCTTCTGTCCTGCTGTGTGTTTAAAGCCTTGATTTTACTGCTGTCCTACAAAACTAAACTTGACGTGGCTGTTGGGCTGTTATTTACAGTTTCTTTCTCTCTCTGCTGCACTGGTTAAAAGGACACTGTCAAGGTATTTTTTTTTTAATAATTTTTCAAATCATTTTCTTCACTGTTTACAATAACCCATTAAAAGCTTGAAACTTAGATCTTTCCCTTCCAAAGATCCTCTCCATCACACATTCACACTGGTTTGTTGTTGTAGAGTTGCGCCTATATGTTGGGCTGGTGCCATTTGAGTTTTTGTCATTGAAAGCGCATGTAAAAAGGTTTTTTGTTGGGGTGGGGTGTGGGTGGACTAAAGGGGAAAGTGTTATGAATCAAGTGGGCTGCTCAGCAAACAGAGGGAAGAAACAAAAGGTCAAATTTGGTCCCTCTAACCTTGACAGTGTCCCTTTAAATGTTTCTCTACCACACACCCTGGACCCCAGTTACTGAGCCTGAGTGCTGCGTACTTTTTCAGTATGAACTTCCCTATGTGACTGTCACCCTAGCTACCAAGATTAAAGCTTGTCTGAAGCAAGCCATCCAGTTGACCCTGGAAGAGCTTTAATCTGTACCATTTGCACACTGTGTACTGGCACATTCTGCCCTCTTGCAGAGGCACATGTGATCTGGTCCCTCTTGCTTCTGTAGCATCCTCTTGCTAGGCTTTTTTGAAGCCACGCATAGATATATCACTATTTTGTACTCTAGGAAAAGCAGTCATGCACACTGCCTCTGGGATCAGTTCAGGTCTCATAACTATATAGCTCTCATGTTAAAAATGGAATGGTTTCCTTTTTTAAAGAAACCAAATTTAGAGTTCCTAGAACCATCTTTGGTAACATCATTGCAGGCATCACACTGAGCAAAATTTCAGCATTCCTGTGAGCTGCTCTGTATATGACCCATCACATCAGTGAGGAAAAGCAGCTGACAAGAAAGTAAATGAAATTCCTGACAGCAGGGTCTCTTCCATCAGCTGTGATAGCTGTGTAATCAGAACAAGTAGGGATGTCACCAGGAGCTCCTTCCTTTGGCCATGGAGCTGAATGGGTAGGTCAGATGTGTTTGATCCACCAAGTCTCAGGTATCACTCATAAAGAAAGGGCACCAAGCATCCCAAGTCCGATTCTCTGCCTTATTTCTCAACCAGAAGATTCTCAGGGATTTATATTTCTTAGGCCAAGGGGGATTCTGTAATTCATAAAGATTTCCTAATCGCTCCCATCTTTGGCCGTTTAGAATTTGATGCTTTAGAATGTGATTCTGATTGGGTCAGTTATGGTGTCGTCTTTGCAGTTCCAAAAGAGTGTTGCAGTCCTTTTCCCTTTCTTTTTTTGGGTGCAGATTATACTCCTTGCCATATTCTTTTGCCACACCATGGCTTGTCATGTAGAGATACTTGTGCGACCCCCTCAGTGAAGGGGCAGAGGCTAGGGCCTTAAAAATTGTCTGTTTAATTGGAAAGGGCAAAAACAAAGGCGTTTCAGAGGAGAGGTAGAATCTTACTGTGGTGATCTCATCTACAAGTTACCCCTGATTGTAAAACATCACTCCTCCTTGGCCTTAGTGTTTATTAAAACATTCTTTAATGCTGTCTTCTTAGTACCAATTTTGGCTGTAAAGTGAAATTCCATATTTTGAATCCCATTTCCCAGTTGATGCCCAGTTTATTCTAGCAAGAGATGCTTGCTTTAGACATAGTTGCTTTGGATATGCTTTTTCCTTCTTGCTGCTGCTGTGAATTCAGCAGTAAAATTGCAGATGCGGTTTCTTTTAGGACTGAATTAAGCAGTAGCAGGGGGATTTGTGTCAGCCAGCTGATGATGGAATCAACAGGCAGGGGCACAGCAGGGATTAGGAATGTGATCTTGCAGCTTGATGATCTGCTTTGCAGTCTGCTCTCTTCCTGCACAGTAATGAGCCAGACCTGGTACCTCAGTCACTCATAGTCTCAGCGCTTTGGACATTCAGCTCTGAACTTAATTGGTGCCATAAAACACACTGTTACTCTGCAAAAGCATGAAGGTGCTATTGTGTTCTTACTCATCGTCGTGAGTTTCACTTCTCTCTTCCTACTCCCACCCAAAATTCATCTTGAGGGAAAGGCAATACCTTGGGCTTCTTATTTTTCCATCCTGCCCTTTTTCTGGAAGGTCCTCAGGTGTGTTGACATAGTTTTTGTTCTTTGAGACTTTTCCAGTGTGTCGTTTGCATGTCAGCCCAGCTTCTCTCAGTGCATGTCAGCTCCAGGACACCTTGTGCCCCACGTGACTTCAGTTAGCACCAGCTAGCACCAGTGTGAATTCTGTGGCCATTAATAGAGGTGGAGTCCCAGCCCAGAGGCCAAAATTGGGAGCATAGAAAATATCAGGACCAAACATTTCATACCTCATTTAATGGAGTTGACCACTTCATAGAAAAGAAAGTTGGCATCATTGTCCTCAAAGGTTCCCCCTTTGAGGTGCATATTTTGACCTTTGAAACTGTGGAGCATTTGTGTTTTCATGGATGGTTATGTTCAGTCTTATTATAAGGACCAACTCTGCTATACTTCGGATTTTCAGGTTCCTAAAGAGAAAGATGAAATGGTAGAGCAAGAGTTTAACCGGTTGCTAGAAGCTACGTCTTACCTTAGTCATCAGCTAGACTTCAATGTCCTCAATAATAAGCCTGTGTCCCTTGGCCAGGCCCTGGAAGTTGTCATTCAGTAAGTACTTTGATACTGCTTATTGTATAGCGAATTCCACTTAGAGATTTGCTGTTTATGCTTTGATGTTTTCAGCAAGTCTTATTTGAGCTAGTTTTCATGTATTTTCATGTGAATTAAGTAAGTCTCAAATTAAGACCATTTCTAAAAATGATCCTTAAGACCCCTCTCAGTTCTAAAATTCACAGCTTTTATGGTATAACATATTTAACATAGCCTTGAAAATAATTTGCCACCTGCCAACTTTCTTGTTCCAGAGTATTAGAAATTTCAGGGGGCTTTGATGTCCTTGAATGTTTGTGATATGTCCTGTCTTGGGCTGCAGAGCCGGCTGTGTGACCAGGCCATATGTATTGCCTCCTTTAGGTTACAAGAAAAGCATGTCAAAGATGAGCAAATTGAACATTGGAAGAAGATAGTGAAGACTCAAGAGGAGTTGAAAGAACTTCTTAATAAGGTGAAATTCTGTATTTTCTTCATAGCTGAAGATGTATTAGTGTGGGCTGGGGAGGCTTGAGAAATTTTCAGTTTTGTTTTTTCTGTTCTGCAGGGAGAGAAGGTCCACGCAGCTGGGACTCATTATTCTTAAAAAAAAAAAAAGTGACTAACAAAAGACAGGGTTTTATCGTCTGTCTTTCAGTATGGTATTATTGGCAAGTTGTTGCCAGGGGAAGTAGGTCTTTCCTGTGTCAGGTTCCCTTTGGTAAAGCTAGCCCAGTGCCCTCTGCTGGCTTCTGTGATGAGAGGGAGATCAGCTGTGCTGGGGTCGAATTCCCACTGAGGAGGATGACAAGTCTGCATCTGGGACCATAATTCATTGCCGTAATTATTTCGCTTGAGGTGCCAGTTATGGGGATAGTCCTCAGTGGTATGTCTGCTGAGAGTTCTTCTTTCCCACCACAGAGGCCTGGTTCCAGACTGGGAAACCATTTGTTTTCTCCTGATCCTGCCAGCTGCGAATGTAGTATCAGCTTAGGGAGAAAACATGAAGTGGGACGGCCCCTGTGGGGAGCTTTTTAATGCAAAATCTGGGTGCATCATGTGACCATACTCTTGCCTCACTCTTTCACTGTGCTTTGTTTCTTCCTCCTGTCCAGTGAGAAGAGGTCTGTGCCCACCTTCTTCTTGGATTGTGTGTGGCACGTGTGAAATGAGCAAGGGCTAGAGGACAGCCAGCTGGCAGGATAGCTGTGGGGCCCAGTACCATCAGAAAGCTGAGAGACTAACATTAGGAATGGCTCTGGAAGGTTCTGTGTGGTGGTATAGCCTTTACATAATTTAGAAAACAAATCATGACAGTTTGTTCCCCAAAACAATAAGTTTGAGTGGTGCTTTGTTTGTCCTCGAATTTGGTTTTTATATACGTACATAGATACATTTTTAAATTAATGGAACACTCTTGGTTCTCTATTTGATTTAGAAGGCAGAGATGATCTTACTTCTCTGATAATGGTGTGATTCCTCCGTGTTGAACCACACAGGATTTTTTTCCTATTCGAAAATGTCATGATGTAGAAGAGGTATTGAAGAGTTTCAAGGACCTTGCATTGTTACCTCTTTGGTGTACTAGCAGTTTAGGGGGAACCGACACATGTGATTTGGAGATGGATTACGTCACTATCTGAAATGGTAAATATGTATTTTTCCCTTTTAGATGGTAAATTTGAAAGAGAAAATTAAAGAACTCCATCAGCAATACAAAGAAGCATCTGAGGTCAAGCCACCCAGAGATATCACTGCCGAGTTCTTAGTGAAAAGCAAACATAGAGATCTGACTGCTCTGTGCAAGGTGGGGTATATATACATGCCTAGACGGTTTTCCTTGGAATCCTGAGAAAGAGTATAGATCTGGGAAACGTTGGGAAAGGGAGAGCCACTAACCAGTCACGGGTGCTTGTGGTAGGAAGAAGAGGATTTAATACACAGGAACCAAGGGGACTGAATGGGTTAGTTTGGTTTGAGATCTGCTTTTTCTGCAGAATTTCTACTTGGTTTTCACAGTCTTAGTTTACATCTCAGTTTAGCTCCCTGTCGTAGTTTGTCCCTGTCAGTTTACAATAGTAACATAGACTGCAGTCACTTGATATCGGAACTATCTGGTTGAAATCCCTAACTAGTACCTCTTAGCCGTGGGATCTTAGATTCCGGAATCACCTCATCTGTGACAGAGTGTTAATACTTCTCCTTTGTAAGAGATCTAAAATGCTTTATCCCATGCTAGGGACATGGGAAATGCACAGGAAGTCGTAGTTGCTAATCTTTTTCACTCTTGCTTTGTAGCGCACTAGTGTGCTAGTCTGTCTTTATCTCCTCCTGCACACCCTCTCCCTCCTCTGCGCCCTGCCTTCATTCTGGGCTCACATTGTAACTGGTCTCCAAGAAGAGCCGTCCCTGAGCCCTGGTCCAGCCTTAAGCCAAGACACAGTCACAGATGTGACCTGGACAGGGAGGTGGTCCACGTCTTACACTTTGAGGTATAAACGAGATTGGTCTCTGACCCATCAAGATCAACCCAGTTCTCTTAATTTTACCAGGAATATGACGAATTAGCTGAAACACAAGGAAAGCTAGAAGAAAAACTTCAAGAATTGGAAGCCAATCCCCCAAGGTAAGGAAAACACACAAATGTTCAGAAGGATAGCTTTTGCTGTTCTGTGTCATATTTAGAGGGAAAATTACAAAGCACTGTGGGCTTTTATTTATGTCCAGTGAATGGATTGTGATTTTAATGTGGAGTGTCATATTTAAACACATTTGTTTTTGAAAAGATAACCTTTCTCCATAAGATCTGGTATTTGAATGAAATATACCTTTTCCTATGAGTGGAATAGAAGATGGTATTGCTTTAAATTCCCATAATTCTGAGGACTAGGAAAGTATTATACTTTGTTTCCACTGGATTTTTGATAGTGAATACTTATATGCTGATACTGTCTGTGCTCCATGGTGCATCTGGCCTCCAATATATATATATTTTTTAAAGATTTTATTTATTTATTTGACAGACAGAGATCACAAGTAGGCAGAAAGAGAGGAGGAAGCAGGCTCCCTACCGAGCAGAGAGCCCGATGTGGGGCTCGATCCCAGGACCCTGGGATCATGATGCGAGCCGAAGGCAGAGGCTTTAACCCACTGAGCCACCCAGGCGCCCCTGGCCTCCAATATTTCTACTCTGTTCTGGAGCTGGGGATGCTACCCACTCTTGCTTTTAAAAAAAAAAAAAAATCCTGCTTCATTTATAAAACAAATAAGCTTTTATAATGCCAGGTACTGATATGAAGTTTTTTCTTTTTAAGATTTTTAATTATCTATTTGAGAGAGTGAGCGAGTGAGCACAAGCAGAGGGAGAGGGAGAAGGAGACTCTCCACCAAGCAGGGAGCCGGACATGGGACTCAGTCCCAGGACCCTGGGATCAGGACATGAGCCAAAGGCAGATGCTTAATTGACTGAGCCACCCAGGTGCCCTGTCTCCCCCCCCGGCCCCACCCCCAGGCAAATGAAGCCTGATAGTAATTTGCTTTATGTAGTGCGCTTGGCACTGCTCTCAGCACCACTCTTGGCACCAGTAATAAAGGAGTTTATGAGACAGATAAGGTCCTACTTTTTTTTTTTTTTAAGATTTTATTTATTTATTTGACAGAGATCACAAGTAGGCCAAGAGGCAGGCAGAGAGAGAGGCGGAAGCAGGCTCCCCGCCAAGCAATGAGCCCGATGCGGGGCTCGATCCCAGGACCCTGGGATTATGACCTGAGCCAGAGGCAGAGGCTTTAACCCACTGAGCCACCCAGGCGCCCCAAGGGTCCTACTTTTTGACTTGTAATTTCTTTATATAAGGCACACAGTCCCTGGCTTAGGTTTCCTATTACTGAGATCATCCACATCCGCCCACTGGGGATAGTAGTCCTTTAGTAACCTGTGCTTCTGTTTTCCTCTGGCAGTGACGTATATCTCTCATCAAGAGACAGACAAATACTTGATTGGCATTTTGCAAATCTTGAATTTGCTAATGCCACGCCTCTCTCTACACTCTCCCTTAAACACTGGGACCAGGTAAAATTCCTTTATCATTTATTTTGTTGCACATGTCTTAGGGGTCTTGGGAGAAACTTAACGTGTGTGTGTGTTGAAACAGCCTCGTTAAGAGAGTTTGCATTACAGTACAGCTCACCTATTGTAAGCAAACAGGTTTAAGCTTTGCCAAACATAAGTAGTCAGGAATCACCACCACAATCAAGATACAGAGCATTTCTATCCTGGAAAGTTCTCCCTTGCCTCTTTGCAGTCAGTCCCCAGCCCTCCCACTCCTGGCCCAAGACGGCCCCTGATCTCCTTTCTTGTCACTGTAGTTTCGCTTTTTCTAGAATTGCCTGTACGTTGAACCATATGGCATATGACCATACAGAATGTAGCCTCGTGTGTCTGAGTTCTTTCACTTAGCACAGTTGCCGAGATTCGCATGTGTTGTTGGTGTGTCAGTGGTTTGTTCCTTTTCATCGTTTGGTCTGTCGCGCGGGTGCGCCGGAGGTGGCTTGTCCATGCGCTGGGGCGCTGGTGCTTCCTGGATTGCTTCCAGGCTTTCTGGCTATAAGTGACTGGAGCTGCTGTGAACAGTTACATCTTTCTTTTGGGTATATATCTAGGAGTGAGATTGCTGGGTCTTAAATGTAGATTTTTAACTTTATAAGAAACTACAAACTATTCCAAATTGCATTCCCACCAGCAGTGTATGAAAGTTCTAGTTGTTCCACGTCCACACGAGCACTTGGTAGTGGCAGTTTTCAAAAAATGCAGCCATTCTAATGGGTGTATAGTACATTTCATTGTGGTAATTTGCATTTCCCGAATGACGGGTGATGTGAAACACCTTTTCTTGTACTTACTGGCCATTTGTATGTTAGTTTTTTGGTGAAGAGTGTTTAGATCTTTTGCCCATTATTGTATTTATTTTTTTTTTAGATTATTTATTTATTTATTTGACAGAGATCACAAGTAAGCAGAGAGAGAGGAGGAAGCAGGCTCCCTGCTGAGCAGAGAGCCCGATGCGGGGCTTGATCCCAGGACCCTGAGACCATGACCTGAGCTGAAGGCAGAGGCTCCACCCCTGAGCCACCCAGGCGCCCCTGATCTTTTGCCCATTATTTTAAAATCTAGTCCTCTCATTAAATTGTGTAAGAGTTCATTATGTTCCTTCGATCCTTGATACAATTCCTTTGTCAGATTTTTGTTTTGTAAATATTTTCTTCTGGTCCTCCCCCCCCCCACCACCATTTTCTAAATGGTATCTTTCACAGAGCAAAACTTTTTAATTGTATGAAGTTCGTGTTTCCTCAACTCTCTTTTATAAGCTTTGTGCTTTTTGTATCCTGAAAAATCTTAGTCTAAACTTAGATCACTATATTTTCTCTTGTTTTCTTCCTGAAGTTTTATGGACTTAGCTCTAATGTTAGGTCTGTGATTCATTTTGAGTTAATTTTCGTGTACAATGAGATATGAGGGTAGGGTTCATATTTTTCCATATGGTTTTCTAATTATTCTAGCACCATCCTTTTTCTTCATTTTGTCTTGGCACCTTTTTTGAAAATCGTGTGACCGTGTGTGAGATTGTTTGTGGTCACTCCTACTATTCATTCATGTGTCCGCATGCCACTATCCTATGGTCTGAATTATTGTTCCTATATGGTATGTCTTGAAATCAGGTAGTGTAAGTTCTTCAAAATTTTTTTAAATCATTTTGTCTACTTTAGGTCTTCTGTATTTCCATAAAAATTTTAGAATCAGCTTATCAGTTTCTATTAAAAAATGCCTTCGGGGATTTTGATTGGTATTGGGATTTGAACGTGGTATATCTCCATTTATTTAGGTTTTCTTTAATAAAGTTTTTCAGCCATGTTTTACAGTTCTCAGTGTACAGGTTTTACATTAGTCTTTTGTCAAATTACTGCTAAGTATTTTAAGTGTGAGTTACTCTTGAACTGGTGAGAAGTCACAGGGCTTCTTAGAAATTAAATGGCTCAATCTGTAAATCTGAGACTTTGTCCGGATCAAAGACTACAGAAGTAAATATTGGACTTTTACTCACATATTTTCATTTCCATTGTACATTTTCCTCGCAAAATTAGTTCGAATTCTTAATATTTAGGCTATACTTCCGAATTCTTTAGTGTTTGACTTAGAGTGAGGATTGGACCTGTTAGTGGTAAAAATCTTAGAGAATTCCCAGTTGTTGCTGTTGTTTTTCCATGTAATACTAAATTAGACCCCCGTCACCGATTTATCATTTGAAGTTTCAATGTATGTCCATTTGTAATCTTATTAAATTCCGGGTGTGAGTGATTTGAACTGATCAGTATGGGGAGCAGATGAATCAGTCACTAAGTAGTGAGAGTTCTGCCAACCCAGTATTTTTATTTAATTCAAAAGAATCATGTTTGTTTTCTCCCAGAAATTTCATGAGATTAGAAAATACTGACTAGCCTTCAAAAGTTCAGTAAGTTCAAAGAAATAAGATTATTTGGGGACCCCTTCCAAGGCCAGATGCTGACTTCTTTACTATATGGAGCCTCTTGAGCCAGGCTTTATAATCCCAGATTGTTTTTTATCTAGTTTGACCAACTTTAGTTTTGGAAGTCTTCCTCATCTTTCAAGCCGGTAAGTTTAAGAAATAAAAACTGATTTTGCTCTCAGGTAAAAGAAAATGTAATTAGGATGGTGAATCTGATATTCTACCAAATCTGTAGTGCATTCAAAAGCCAAACATCTGAATTTATTGAATCCTCTTTCTCCGAGAGATCCCCCCCCTCACCCCCCCCAGGTAGTCTGGACTGAAGGGTTGGGTGTGGGACTGTGAGGAGAAAACTCAATCTGGGGAAGAGCAAACTGCCCTAATGTTACTGCCCAGAGATGGCCATTAGGGGCACATAAGCATTTTGTCTTCCCCCTCTAGTTTCCTGGGACAGCTGTCACTGAATACTGAATGGTGGTTCTTTGATTTCTGCTTTGCTTTAGAATATTGACTGTTTTCCACAAACAGTTGTTTTTCAGTGTTAATCTTACAGAATTCAGTATGTATGGCATAAATTAAGGAAATATGGATGGACTTTTCTGTCCTCTTTAGGATGATGACTTTGAGTTTACTGGCAGCCACCTGACAGTGAGGAATGGCTACTCGTGTGTCCCTGTGGCTTTAGCGGAAGGCCTAGACATTAAACTGAACACAGCGGTGCGGCAGGTTCGCTACACGGCTTCGGGTATGTCCCTGCTTCACTGGGGTGATAAGTCTCTGGCTCTGAAACATGGTACCAATCTTTTGTTGGGTTTGACTTACAGAAAAAAACATTAGGTACATTTCCTGATAAAATGTCGTATCATATAAACTATGATTCTTAATTTTAAAAATTGTAATGACAAAAGGATTGAACCTGTAGAGCTTTGGGCAGTCCAATCCCTCGTTACGTAAATCAAAAAATTGAGGCACGTTTCCAATTTGTGTGTGAATTACTTTGATATTGTAACAACTGCCAGTGAGTTTGGGTCTTTTTTTTTTTTTCTCCTTCTAAGATTCATTTCTTTGAGAGAGAGAGCAAGCACAAGGTGGGGGTGTTGGGGAGAGGGAGAAGCAGACTCTCTGCTGAGCAGGGACCCCCCACAAGGGCTTCATTCCAGGACTCCAGAATCACAACTTGAGTCAAAGGCAGACGCTTAACTGACTGAGCCACCCAGGCGCCCCACAAAGTGTATTCTTAAAGACTGGGATTTGGGCCCCACTCCTTGTATTTTACCATCTGGGTCTTCCTCTTTGGATCCATTCTAGCCTTTCTTGTTCAGGGGGGCTAACCGCTCAGGCTGGTTTCTGATACTGGGAGCATCACACTTCAGAGATGGTGTTGCCCTGATTCCCACAGGCAGAAGGCTCAGTGCTCACTGTTGCTGGTTTCAGGGCACATTTAATGGGGAGTATAGAGAACCTACTCTCTACCCACCTCTGGAATCAGTAGTCGAGAACTCTTGGGGAAAGTTAATCACCGCACTACCCTGCCCCCAGGGCCCTCATGACAAGTGGCGTTGTGGCCATCAACCTTGCTTGCCCTTCACGGCCGCTCTTCTAGAATTGCAGAGACGACTGCCGATGTTCTTATTTTTACAGCCCCCGTGACCCATTTTCCATTTGATTCCCCTCATTTGTAGCTTCTAGCTGATGTTGAGGCCTGCGGCCTTTAGATAGCCGTTTGCAGGCAGGTGAAGAACAGTGAGAAAGGGGACATGAACTGAGCTTTTCTACCAGTTTTGAGCTGTTTATGTATTTTCTGAAATGTTCTGAAATAAATGAAGAAGAAAACACGAATGAGGAAAAGGCACTCTTTTCAGTGCCTTTGCTGTGGTCCACTCTGAGCTTTCTGCAGACTCTGGCAAGGAGCACGCCCTGCGTGCCGGTGGCATCCGTCGGTCTGCACCGCGGTCTTCTGGGGTCGTTCCTCTCGGTCCTTAGCAAGCACCTAACTACTGTGGGACGGCTGTGCTTGTACCGTTACAGACCTTCCTTCTTCACTTGGGTCACAACTTACTTAACCCTTGCTAACTAATAAGGCCGTTAGCCTGGAAGATGACCAGTGTATGAGGAAGGGAAGACAAGTACAGTGGTGGAGAGCCGGGACTCTGGAGCTGACTGTTGGCGTTGGAGTCCTGGCCGTTCGTACCCGCGGGGGCCCTGTCTAAGGTCACTTCCCCGCCACCTTGGTTTTCTTGTATTACAAAGTGAAGAGAACAGGATATTAACGGGATTGTATGTAGATGCTCCCACACACTGAACGTTCTGTACCATCCTTATGGCCAGTAAGTAAAGTCTTTTCCCTCCAACGTCTCTAGGGTGTGAGGTGATAGCTGTGAACACCCGCTCCACAAGCCAGACGTTTATCTACAAGTGCGACGCCGTGCTGTGCACGCTGCCCCTGGGCGTGCTGAAGCAGCAGCCGCCCGCCGTCCAGTTTGTGCCGCCCCTTCCCGAGTGGAAGACGTCCGCCGTCCAGAGGATGGGATTCGGCAACCTGAACAAGGTAACAGGCCTGGGCAGCTCTCCACGTGCCCGTGGTGCGGTCAGCGAGGATCGTCAGGTTTGCATTTCTGTACATTTTGCTGTGCTCCCGGCTCTGAGAGATGAGGGTGAGAGGCCTGTCAGTTCGCTCATTTCCGTCCATTTCAGTGCCCGATTTCTGTAATACACACACACCGATAGATAGGTAGGTGAGGACATTTTGCAGACCTAAGCCCACAAAACCGGCTCTAAATGTTGTCTTCAATAATACATTCATGACAGGGATTTCTGGGCTTATAGGGAAAGTCGATGAGAGGAAACTTTGGTAAGGTCTGAGGAGAAGTAGTCCCTGTCGAGGCACAGCTCTGCTTAAAGCCGTGCTCTCTGAGCCCTGTCAGCAGTTCACCGGCTCCTTTTTGGCAACAGGTGGTGCTGTGTTTTGACCGCGTGTTCTGGGATCCGAGCGTCAATCTGTTCGGGCACGTTGGCAGCACGACGGCCAGCAGGGGTGAGCTCTTCCTCTTCTGGAACCTCTATAAAGGTAACTGCTTCCTGGTTTTAATTTTTTTCATATTCTTACAGGAATAGAGAATTAGGAGTATGCTGGGTTTTCTCAGATACATACTGTATTGCTTTTTTTAATTGATTTCAACCAGCAACCCCAGGATTCCTGCTAGGTGCTGGGGATGTGGGGGAAAACAAAGTACCCATCATCAAGGAGCTCACATCCTAGTGGGAAGTAAACTGAGGAGCTGAGCCTTCTAGACACAAGGCTGTAAGTAGAGGATCAGAGTGAAAGCGCAGGGCACTGCAGAAGGAACACAAAAAGAAGAATCAGCCCAGCCAGGAGGCACAGAACCAAGGAAGCTTCCATAGGGGAAACTTTATTCCTTATTCTTAGACTTTTATATCTGATTGGCCCCTGAATCTTTGACTACTTCCTTCAGAACGTATGTATCAAACCCCTGCCTCCTATTTTAATTTCTTCTATACTTGGATTGCTCTTCTCTGTGGGTCCTTATAATGTTCGTGTGTATATATACAAGTAGATCTCCAGTCTTCTACCTCAGGGCGTCTGCGTGTACTGTGTGGTCTGGGCCTGTGGAGATTTTTTTCTTCTCTTTCTCCCCAGCGTGGCATACTCTGCCCAGTTTTTCTGGCCTTGACCTACCGCTGTTTCAGAGAGGCCTTCCAGGACACACATACTTCTGCTGCCTCAAACTAAATTAAGTCCCTGTATTCATTTTTCTGTACCTTTTGTTTTTCTTCATTTGCTTTTATCGGTTCATAATTACAGCTGTGTGATCCTTCTCTGTTGATCCGTGGGGTTGTTCAGTCTAGTTCCTAGCTTTTGTATCCCAGCACCTCGTACTGTGCCTGTTACACAAGTCTGTTGCCTAAATAGTCTCCGAATGAGTGGGCGAAGGTGGTGATGGGCTTGGAGTAGTTAAAAGGATGTAGCTCTTGTCATGGAGCGAACTCTCTCAAGGTGGTCAAGGCTAAGGATTCTATGCCTAAAATATAGGATTACCTTTTGTCTTTTTTAGCAGGGTCTGAAGTTATGTCTTCAAGATTTCTGTATTCTGCAAAATTGTAAGCGGTTAAGTACATGAGTCACACTTTACTGACTAGAGTTTGCCAGCTGCCTTCTAAGGGATAGATTTTGAGTTGCAATTTCAGAAACATAACTTGTCTCTTGCAGGAGTGTTGCATGTCTGTCTGTTGGCCATCCTGTTTCAGGGTGCCCAGAATAATGTAGGGCCTGATAAAGAAGTTCTTGAGAAAAGTGTGTAGGAAAACACTGGACTTGTTCTTTCTGTTTCTCTAGCTCCAATACTACTGGCACTAGTGGCAGGAGAAGCTGCCGGCATCATGGAAAACATAAGCGATGATGTGATTGTCGGCCGATGCCTGGCCATCCTCAAAGGAATTTTTGGTAGCAGCGCGGTGCCACAGGTAAGTAAGTGGGAAGGGCCAAGTGGGGATCAAGGTTCACACTAGAGCAGGATCTGACACAGCACAGTTTCGGCCGGAATTGAGAGGTGTGCTGGGTTTCCACGAATGCCAGTGTTTGGAGTCTGTGTAAACGTGGGATTCAGGAAAGCCCCCCACCCAGTACCTGGGCTAGGGGATTGAGAAGGGTTTGCTGCATATCCCTGCTGGCCCCATCCATCATTCCTGCGTGTGGAGTCCTGCCACTCCTGCCTCTGAGACAGAAGGGTCAGACTCCCTCATGGAAGAGTAGCTTGGTACTTTGTTCTGTTCTTTAGGCCCTGAAAGAAACACTAGATCCTTATGATTCCTTTGAAAGAAGGCACATTAATGCTTCATGGGAATTAATGAGAAAAGTCCTGGGTAGATCTATAGATTACCTAGGCAGGACAACGTGGATGCTTGGTTGGAAGCCATTTGCATTGTGTGTTTTAAAGCGGAAGCATCAATCACTTGGCTAACTCTTGTCTCCTGCCCCTTTGCCTTTGTTTCTCTGTCGTATCCCCACCCACCACGGCTCTCCCGCCTTTCAGAAGACTGATTTGTGCTCTGCCCTGTAGTAACTTCTGCTCGTGCTTTTTTCTTCAGCCCAAGGAGACTGTGGTATCTCGCTGGCGTGCTGATCCCTGGGCCCGGGGCTCCTATTCATATGTAGCTGCAGGATCATCGGGAAATGACTATGATTTAATGGCTCAGCCCATCACTCCTGGCCCCTCAATTCCAGGTGCCCCACAGGTAAGAAACTGGCAAACTACCTGGGCTTATTTGGGAAAAGGCCAGTATCCCAGGATTTCAGGGTAAACAACATGCCGCAGGGGTTTTTTTTGCCGGCAGGGGTTGGGGGGTTTGGGTTCTGGTGCTGGTGGTTAGATTTTAGTTGTTCTCTCCTTGGACCCTTTCAAGTAACCAAGAGCAACATAAAAGGGAGGGTCATTATTACTTGTGTCCGATTCCTCACATCCTGGCTCTAAATCTGGGCAGTCCGTATTCAGAATGGAAGAATCCATAGGATAAGCCAATTTTTCTTTATTCAAACTTTTTCCCCTAGGGAAAAAAAACCCATTTTTAGTTGTACCCCATTTTGTAATGGCTCACAGGATTGTTGCAGGGTGTCCGTCACTAGGGACATGTCAGTCTCCAGGACATGCCCCTTAGGGGTCCTCGTTTAGGTGCCAGACCCAGCTCCGGAGCTCAGGACCCTGTGAGCCCACCCCGGAGCTGAGAAGCAGGGGTGTTCCGGAGCCAGACGCCGGGTTCTCTGTGGCAGGGTAGTCAGGAACCCCTGTGCCCGGGAGGTACTGTGGGAGGCAAAGGAAGCTCTAGAACTGGGTGTCCCCCGGCATCCGGTGATAAGTAAGAGCAGGTCCAGTCCTGCCTTACCCTGACACTGAGGCTGGCTTGGCTGCGTTTTACTGCTGCATTTACTTTGGTCATTTCTAGAATACCCGCGCGTGAGGGAGCGCCTTTTCGGTAGGATGATGGCCTGTGGCTGGCGGGGCAGCCTTCGAAGGCCAGTAGGCATCCGGCAGTGCAGGCACAGTACAAGCTGCGGTTCGCGGCCTGCTCATCCCTCCCTCCGTTTGTTTCCCTGCCACAGCCGATCCCACGGCTCTTCTTTGCCGGAGAGCACACGATCCGGAACTACCCAGCCACCGTCCACGGCGCTCTGCTGAGCGGGCTGCGAGAAGCAGGGAGGATTGCAGACCAGTTCCTGGGGGCCATGTACACTCTGCCTCGCCAGGCCACACCCGGCGTCCCCGCGCAGCAGTCCCCAAGCATGTGAGACTGATGGGCTCGGAGGGAAGCAGACACCGTGAGTCTTCCGCTGTGTGAGCAGAGCTCTTGGAGCAGTACTGGATCCTGCCAAGGAACTCATGATGCCAGGTGGCCGGGGAGGTGGCCTCCTTTGAGTGACTTAGAGCTAGAGAGGCTGTTGTCCGTTAGCGTGGGAGTCGGGGTTCTTCCTAAAGCCTGAGGTAAGCAAGCGTCGCGAGAGGACATCGTAGTCTCTTGGTGTGTGGTGGTTTTTTATACTTTAAAAATAAAGCTTCGTATAAAATTCTTTTTCGTTGTTTTCCCTTTAGATTTATATAACGGGTGCTGTGCCTTTAGAAATGGGAGTTTTATCCATGTTTAAGGAGGATGTTTATATAAAGGCAACAGATGGTTTGGCCAGGTCTGAAGGGAGGGAGGGTTGAGGGGAGCCCCGCAGAGGCAAAGGGAACGAAGGCCTTCCCCATTGGGACTGTGGGGTCACTGCGCCAAGAGTGTGAAGCTACAGGTCAAGCATAAGGAATCAGAGGAGACTTTGAATTTTTAAAACAAAACAAGGCACAGGGTTTGGGTGGATCTCAGACATTCAGGCTTTACTCCCCAGGTTCCCTCCATGGGTCTGGGCTAACTTTCCACTCTTGTCCAACACACTGGCATAGAAGTTTTAGGAAATGTTATGCAAGGAGAAGATCAAGGGTTTAGGTGACTTAGCTGTTGTTAGTCTCCTATCGCTGCTGTTAGCAGATGACCGCAGCAGGTGCTGAGGGAAGATTCCATCTCCTTGCCTTTTGAGCTTCTCGTGGCTGTATTGCTTGGCTAGCGGCCCCTTCCTCCCTCTTCAGCGCACATCACTCCAGTTCCTGCTTTTCTTGTTCTACAGTCCTGTCTCCCTCGTACAAGGATACTTGTGATTTCATTTAAGGCCCACCCAGATCATCTCCCCATTTCAAAATCCTTATTCATGTCTGTCTGTGAAGTCTCTTTTGCCATGTAAGGTAAAAACAAAAATTTTTACGAGAAGGGAACAGTAACTGTTCCTTCTCAAGGGCTCCTAACAATGTTATACAAACCCACGTACATTGTGTTTGCTTTTACTTGTATTAGTCAGTTCTTCCTCATTATTAGCCTAAATGAGGTTTATTCTTAGTAAGATTTGAGGGTTGTTACACGGGCGGGCTAACGCTAGGATAAAGATGGAGGGAGATAAAGGGGGCTTCCCCTCGTCTTCGAGTAACAGCAGCGGGGGAATCTGTACACCAGGACCAGGGCGAGTGGTGGAAAGCGTGTAGACTTTGAACTCCGGCCTGTGTATAAACCCCAGCTCTGCCACTCATATTGTTACCTCAGGTGGGCGGTCCAGCATTAGGTGCTTTAAA
This sequence comes from Taxidea taxus jeffersonii, assembly GCA_003697995.1. NCBI lineage: Eukaryota > Metazoa > Chordata > Mammalia > Carnivora > Mustelidae > Taxidea > Taxidea taxus. The sequence goes on from ML111795.1 coordinate 25,651, forward strand.
ACATTTGTTTTCTAAACAAATGGCATAGGCACCTTGAGACAGAGGACTGTTCCATGTGAGGACAGACAAGCCTAAAACGAAGAATCCCAGCAGCTGTTTGCTGCGTGCCAGGCCAGTTTTGTGGGTGCTAGGCGTGTCCTCTTCCAAGCCCCGGCATGTCGCCTGTCCTTGCAGCATCACTGATTAGTTGGATATTTTAAATCAAATACAGTGAGATACAGTAGCTGTGCCAGTACCCAGACAACAGCTGTACTCAGGTGACGACAAAAATGGCACCAGGGACCCAGGAGCACATGGAAACTAGGGAGCTTTATTGGTTACATATTGTGCCGCAGAGCCAACAGCAGAGCCAGCAGCCAGCATTCGAGCCCAAGGATACGTGCAGACAGGCGGCTTCCACTATGCACATGCACCCAAGGCGCCCTGAGTCCCTGCTCATGGCTTCGCCCTGGTTTCCAGCAACAGGGTCCGGCCTCCTTGGTCCCAGGCTTGGAGCAGGAATGTAGGAACTGCTGCACCTAGAGTCCAAGGGGCAGGGCTGAGGCCAGAGCACCGCCGGAACGAGCAGATGTGGACTGAGAGACGGAGCCCCCCGCCCCCAGCAGAGGGGTCTCTGATGCATCGACAGTTCTGTGAGGGCTACTCTCCCAGCCCTCCCAATCTTTAAAATACAAAAAAATAGACTTTATTCTCTTAAAAATACATTCCTTTCAGTACATGTTCTGAGCTGTGAAGCAGCAGGAAAATAGGGCCCCTTTCCTATGATCTTGGCTGTGAGGAGAACCCTGGGCCCCACCCGGGGTAGTCAGAATATAATCCCTACAAGCAGCTCTTCCCAAGCAGTCCTGTCAGAGGAACAACAAATCCCACATCTGCAGAGGCTCCGGGTCCCTGTTCTTCACTTGCCACTGACCCACCACACACAGAGCACCGAAGCTGCCCCAGGATCCTGGGTCCCAAACAGAGGAGGGGGAGGATGGATGTGCGGACTCGCCCGGGACGGAGGCCGGCGTCGTGGGCCCCACCGCAGACCCCCTTGGGCCCGTGCCGGCTCACTGTCAGGCGAAAGCAGAAACAGCCACGGCGGCCTCGCCCGCCACCAGCACAGCTTCCTCGGGTGGTCTTCGTGGCAGAGGTGAGAGCGGCCTCTGGCATTCAGACCCCTCGTGCGCTTCTCCAACCACGCAGCTCCGAGCACAGGCGCCCCGGGACCCGCCCGCGGCCGGCCGCCGAGCAAGGGCTGGAGGCAGAGGCACGCTGCGGTGGCGGCTTGTCCTGGAAGCGGGGCTGCTGGCTGGGACAGCAGGGGTATTCGGAGGCTGGACAGCTATTTAATTACCAGGTCTCCCCTCTTTGGTGAAAGTTTCCTCCGGGACCCCTGACGGTGAGGTCCAGGTGGTCACCCACAGGTCGCTTTTCGAAAGGGGCCTTCGAACTTTGGAATGTGAGAGCCAGCCTTGCCAGCCACTTGAAACCCAGAGGAACCGAGCCTCCAGCCTTCATTTGCTATTATAAATGGTATCTTCTGCAATGCTGAGGACACTTAAAAATAAAATCTATTTTATAACGGTTCTAGAAAGTATGCAAAGTAAGGAAACACAATATTTATCCTGAAATAAGTGTTACAATCAAACCCTATTGCACTCAGATTTTTAAGACAGCAGCCCCCAGCTAGAGGGCACACAGCTGTCCCTCTTCCACAGCATTCTGGGGAGTGGCAGGGGTTGATGCTGCTACAATGTGGAAAGATCCAGACTTTGGCACCAGGAGCTGCAGCACCAGAATCCAGGGCTCCAACGCCCAAAGACGAGAATTATTGGCGAGATCTCTGCAGGCATGGCTTGGCACCCTTTTGTTTCCACCAGCAGAGAAGAGCCGCAGAATTCATTTCCTGTAACCTCAGCCGCCCACCGCAGAGGCCCGTTTCCTTCGGACTCTCAAGGTTGCCAACCAGAGAAAAAGAATGGCAGGGAGGCTGCAGGTGAGAGGTTGCAGCCTCGAGTAAGCAAGCGTCTAGCCGGTGACCCAGGAGAAGCAGCAGGAAGAGATTCTGAAAACAGCATCGTGAGCTGAGCGTCTGAGGCAGCACTGTGAAGAGAGGAGCCGCACGGCAATGCCCTCAGACTGGCAACACTCCAGAAAATGGAAGTCAGCGCACACCTCTCCTGCCCCCGAAAGGAAGCTGGGTGTGCCCCCAGCCATCTCCAGGGTCGCCAGGTCTGATGGCAGACACGGCCGTGATGAGCGCTGGTTCCCGCACCGAGTGCAGGCCGGGAAGACGCTCGCAAAGCGCAGCAACACGAGATGGCTGACCGGTGGCCGACTGGGGTCCCGAAAGCCAGCGACACTGTGAGCCTCATGGGCAAGGCTGGCGCCAGAAGGGCCACAGAAGCCATCTGATCCCTATCTGATCCAATCCCTCATCTCACAGACCAGAAGAACGAGGCCAGCCGAGCTTCGCGGAGTCCATCCGCATGATGTTAAGACATGGAGAGAACAAGGCCCACAAAAACATGGCAGGAGGGAGGACACCTTCCCTGAACCCCTCCGGATGCTACCTTCCAGAAGCAGAATGAGCCCCCACAGGACAGTGTAAACAGAATCATCTCAGAATGCCAGACTTAGGACCCTTAGAGACCATTTCAAGGAATTCATTTTATAGATAAGGAAACTTGAGGCCCCAAGAGAAGAGTGACTTGCCCAAAGTCACACAGCAACACAGTACAAAGCCGTGATGAAAACTCAGCTTTCCTGACTCCTAGTTATGCTTTCACTATGAAGGAAAAGTAGCCTTTGAAAAGGGATCCCTTCCCCGAACTGAGTGTTACACAAAAAAGCAGTGCCAAGAATATATGGTTCTTTGTAACTGCCGCGCCCACCCCCCTCCCCCGCCCGTGACTGGTATAAGAAAACTAATCAATTGCTTATTTGTGTGGCTTCCTGAAAGCTTTGCTGCATTTTGCATTGTATAAACGTGGGCCCTCGGTAGGCATTTATTATTACCTGTCCTCCAGTGCAGTCATAATGACAGTTTGCAGGAGCCAAGGGCCCGCTTCTGCAGGAATGCCTCAGCTTGGTAAAGTGCAACACCTCCTCCCCGGGGCGTGAAGGAAGAGGAACGAGTCCATGCCTCTCATGGAAATATTGCTTTGTGGAGTGACGGGAGACGCTTCTTCCTGCCCACTTTCCCCCTTGCTGGGCACTTCCTAGAAGGCAGAGTACGCTGGGTCAGGCCCGGTTCAGTTCCGGAATATTCCGAAGGGTGGAAATGACGGAGTTGGCCTAAAGTCTCCAGCCGAGGGAGAGGAGCGGGCAGTGCCAGCAGCATTATTGGTGCCCAGGAAAGGAGATGCGTGAGGCTTGTGCGTTTCCAGGTGCCTTTGGAAGGTGAGCAGAGAGCCAGGGGAGGGGAGGGATGACATCATTCCGATAGGTGGGTACCCGTGTGCTCTGCCCCAGGAGGCCATCATCAGCCAGGGGGCCATGTCAGAGAAGCTTCAGCCTAATGGTTGCTCCCATAGTCCCTTAGAGGCAACACAGACCTCTTCTGCTGTCCAAGTCTGAGGAACGCCAGAGGGGAGAGGAGCGGGCGCCCCCCGGTGGAGCCGACAGCTGTTGAGTCTCAGGGGTACTCAGGCCCCTCGAGCAGACAAGGACTGAACGGGGTGCGGAGAGGAGACTAAGAAACTAGCCACGCTGAATGGGTGCCCTCTGTGCCGAGGAGCAGAGAAGGGCCTTCGGCTGCTGTTGTGTGGTGAGGATACGAGGGCTTTCTATAGCTTTCCCCATCTGGTGGCCAGCGGGGCCTACGCGACCTGGGGACAGGGACGAGGAGAGAGAACTCATGCATCAGGGAAGGCTGGGCCTGCGTGACTTATGTCCAGCTTGCAGTTTCTGAGCCCCTCAGGCAAAACGACCTGAGCCACAGCCTGGTCTGCCGTCGTCTCCCAGCCAAGGCCTGGCGTCTAGCCTGGTTAACAGGCCTTGCATCCTTCGTAGGGCAGGAAGGCAGGAGAGCGGAGAAGCGGAGCAGAGGAGACAGCAGACCTAACCCAGCCGGCTCAGTTGTCCTCAGCGCAGGGCCGGGCTGGCCGTAACCGCTCCTCGGCCCGGGCTCGCCCTGACTCTGATGGCCCCGGCTTTGCAGGCAGCTCACACCGCTCCAGGGGGTTGTGCTGTCGCCTGTGGACACCGGGTGTGCAGTCGTCCCCGTCCTCCTGTGCCAAAAAGGACAGAAGTGAGCTGTGGAGGACAACAGCGAGTGACAAGACATGACTCCCTACCCCAGGGGTCCTCTCCAGCCCGGCAGAGTGTAGACGGACCACAGGACAGGCCAATTTAAACATTCCTTGGAAATGAGAGACCACACCCCCAGGCTGCTGGGGCTTGGAGAGCAGGACAGGGCCTGGGATGGGGGCACCAGGCCAGCCCCAAAAGCAGGGGCCCGGCACTCCTCACGTTCTGCATGTGCAGGCTGTCTGCTTCTTGGGGTGAGCCATTTCCCTGCTTGGGGAGCAAGGAAGTATACTGAAAAGGAAGCCAGGTCAGGCTCTTCCTACTTCCCACCTATAAACTACGGAAGAGCCAGTTCCCTTCCCTTTCAGGGCCTGCACACATCCCTCATCCTCTCTTAGATATCCAAAGCTTTGGGGGCCTAAACACACTCCCTCTCCCCTTCACTCCTCTTGTACCAAAATTCTGCCTTTTCAACGTTCTCAGTGGTCCTTCGAGCAAATGCAGATCGAAGAACTCACGTATGAGTGAGAAAGTTTCAAGTTGGCAGGGTAGAAAGTGCGGGATTCAAACAGGAATCTTTGATTCACATCTTAGCTCTTCCAGTAATCCACTCAGGTGGCCTTAGGTAAGGCACTCTGGGTCTCTGACCCTCCATTTCTAGATCTAAAAAATGGGGCTAATCCCTGCCCACGGGGCTCTTGGAGAGACTGAGGCGGTGGGAAAGTGCTCCGTCAGATGCTGAGTGCCCTGTGAGGGCGTACAGGGCATTTCGAGTTAATGCACCATCACGTGCCTTCTAAAAAGGAAACATCTGAGTCCAGAACGTCCTGCATCCTCGCAGGCTCCGAACTGAGACGCTCGCAGAGGCCGCCCCTTCACTCCCCTGACGCTCCGACCCTCCAATGAGGCGGCGGCTGTGGATTTCTCGCTCCTGGAACGAGCGTACTGTGCCAGCCCTGCCCTCCGACGGAGGAGACGAAGACGCGTGTCCGGGGCAAGAGAGTGACCCGTGGGCACGAAGCATGTCAGCGGGGCCCAGGCAAAGCCCTCGTCTCACGCCCCACGTGCCAGCAGCCGGCCGAGCTCCGCTGGGCAGACCCCCTCCCCGCTCTCCTCTCCGGCCGCGGCTTCCTGGGCTTCTAGGTGCTGCTCTGTGGGGCTTTAAGGGGGGTTCCTTTGGCTACTCCGGCAAACCCAGGGGATGGAGGCCAGATCTCTTCTTTCTGCGTGGCCTTCCTGTACAGAAGAGACAAACTGGGAAAAGGGCTTTGCAAACTCAAGCTGCTCTCTGCCGAAATACCTTCTTCAACGCACCCCCTTCCTCTTCAAGGCCAAACCCACCTGACTCTCAGCAGCTCTCTGAGCGACCCAGCTCTCCCCGGTATTTCCCAGCCCCAGAATCCTGCGTCACACTGGCCAGAGAGAAGGAAAGTGCAAGGAGGGGAGGGAGAGCGGGGGGCTCACCGCGCCTGCCGCGTGGTTCCAGGCTGCCGCGGCGGCAGCATCTCCCGCCCGATCCCGACGACTGAGCACCTCAGACACGGTGAGGCTACTCTGGGTCCTTCTGGAGGCGAGCTCGGGGGCGTCCCCTGGATTTCCTGCCCTGGGCGGGCCCTGCTCACAGACGTACAGCCTGGGCTGTCCGAGGTCCGAGCAGTCCGTGGCGGCCCTCTGAGTGTAGGCATGGGCGGCTTCCACGTTTCTACCCACTCGAGCTGGGGGGTCATCTAGGGAGTTCAAGTCTCGCCGGCTCTTCCAGGCGTTCCGCACCGTGACGTGTCTGGCGTCCGAGGAGCCCACCTCGGAAGGGGCACTGTGGCTTTTCCACCTGATTGTCTCCGCTGGGGGTGCATGGCTGTTTCTCTCCGAGGGATCCGATGGCTTGATTATAATGCTGCTGCGAGAGACCACGGTTTCTGGCCTGCTCTTCGGGGGCCCGTCTCCCGTCCTTTCAGCTTCCGTGAACTGCAGGGCGATGTCATGTTTGTGAACGGAGAGCTCGAAGGGGGAGCTGACGTGGTTGCTAACCGCCGGGAGCTCTGCCGGCCCGACCTGGATGTTGCTGGTGGATGTGTGCCTCTCCCGGGGGGCCTCGCCGGGGCTGCATCGAGGGCTGCTGCTGTCAGAGGGGTAAATTGTGATGCTGCTCGTCACCTTGTTTGGGCCCGGTTTGGAGGCGGATTTCTGCTTCTCCGTGGCGGCCTCGGTTCCAGATCCTCCCATAATTTTCTTCACATCCTTATCGATGATGACAGGTTTGATGATGGCTCTGGACCGCAAGGCCTCTCTGGGGCTGAAGGGCCGTTGGCTTTTAACCCCAGCACCGTTGGCATCTGGGAACTCGACGGCATTGGTGGAGGCTCTGACAGGCTTCACAGATTCATTTTCTGTCCCCACATCTTTATCATTCTCAAACAGGGAGGTTCTAAGTCCTCCTCGGGATTTGGCTTTTTCCCTCGAGCTGGGCTGGTGTGTGGGCTCTGGCTCCGGAGTGATGGTTGTGTTTACCAACTTGGCAGTAACCAGAGAGGCCACGTCCCCATCATCATCTGAGTCCGCCTTCTCTCCGCCACTGGACTTGATGACTCGGCACCTCAGGGCCTCGTGCTGACTGCTATCTTCCATCACAATGGCTACGGGCTGATCGATGCCTTCTTTAGTCGGGGTTGAAAAGCCCTGAAGGATGTTCTCTTGGCTTCTGGAGCTATAAGGATGTTTTGATGAGAGTAGAGGCTTAGAATGTGGGGAACTGCTATCAGCCTCTGGCCCACTGGCAGCCTTTTTGCCCTTGCAGAGCCCTTCTGAGGAAGATCTCCGGGATGAGGCCAGGGATCCAATCCCCTTAGGACTGCCGCAGTCTGCAGCCTGATTTAACGGACTTCCGTTGCCGGGTACCTGCCCCCTCTTGCCAAAGAGGGCCTCCGTGGAGGTGTCCGAAGCCTTGTCACCTCTACCCAGTACGTCACTGGGAACAGGCCCGTGGGTGCTATTGTCACTAAACGTTCGTGTTGTCTTCTCCACTTTTCCCTTCAACCCACTCTCCGTTCCTGGCTTGGGAGTGCCCTTCCAAACCTTGTTGTGCTCCTGAGCCGCGGGTGGGTAGCGGCTAAGCACTGAAGGCTGCTCCCGGGACTTCTTGCCTTCACTCTGAGAAGAGCCCGACGCATGTCGCTCTTCCATCCTCCTGGTCTCCTGAGTCCCACTGTCCGCAGCCGCCCCCGCGTTGGAAGCTCTGGCGGCCCTCCTGTTGGTGAGACTAGGAGAGGAGACCTGCCTGTTGCCCAGAGAATAGTTGTCATTGTTGAGAGCAAACTCCCTATTCCGATGCCTCTCCCGCTTGTGCTGAGGGGACAGTTCGCGGGCCGGGTGCTTGGACACAGGTGCCTCACTCCCATGGCCTCTTAACTTAGTCCTCTCGTGCCTGCCTTTGCTGGACAGGAAAGCCTCGTCCCCTTCCACCTCCCCATTCTCTAACTCCTTCTGTTTCTTGATTTGTAGCTTTATCTCCTCCAGCTGGCTGGCTAAGAGTTTGTTCTTCTTTTGTTCACTTAGGTAATTATCCTGAAGATCATTATTTTTGGCCCTCATTTTCTTAAGCTCTTCTTCCAAAAATTCAAAATGTTTGATTTGCGTCTTAAGTTTCTCAATCTCTTGGTTAAGGTCTTTCACTTTGTTGTCTTCCTGATTTCGGTTCTTTTCGTTTTCGGATCTGTTTCTGGTTTCGTTCTCCACCTGCTTTAGATAGTCCAGAGCGCCCTTCCTCCTCGATTCTTTGCACGGCAGCGTGGAGCAGATCCCGTCCTCAATCCGCAGGTCGTTCCTTTCCAGAAGATTAGAAGCGTTCCTGGTATAATCTCGGTTCATTTTCTTGTTCTGCTCCAGTTTCTGGGTGAGCTCTCTTATCAGCTTCTCATTTTCTTTCTCCTTTTCATTCAAGTATTTTCTCTCACTCACAAAGCTCAGAGTCAGCGACTTCAGCTTTTCTAACTCTGACACTAAACTCTGCTCCGTTTTATCCAGGCGGTCCTCGGAACATTCCAGCTCTTTCACTTTGACCCTGAGCATTTCCAGCTCAGAGGAGATCTTCTTCGTCAGGTTCCTCTCCTCGTTCAGACTCAGACAGAGCTGGGTGCAATCATTCTTGCTCCTGCCGAAGGCCGCCTCCAGCTTCTCCAGCTCGGCCATTCGTTTCTGAAGCCGCTCGATCTCCGACTTCAGCTCCCGGGTGAGGTTTTCCTCCTCCTCCAGCTTCTCCTTCATCAGCCGACACAGGTCCTCCGCTCTCTTGATTTCCTCATCCTTACCCTCGATTCTCAGCACTCGCCGGCGCAGTGCTTCGATCTCCGCCAGCATGCTGGAGTTGCTGCCTTCTGCCTGGATCACCTTGTCCTGGAGGTCCAGGAGCTCATCCTCTGCTTTCTGGAGGTTTTTTGTGGCTTCCTCCAGCTCATCGAGGCGGCGGCCTAGACTCTGTAACTTAAACCGCAGGTGGCGGCTGGAGGCGCTATCCTTGTAGCTTGCAAGTTCCGCCATGCCTGCTGCCAGCTGCCGTGCGCTCCGAGAGGCATCCAGTTGCGCCCGAGGGGACAGGAAATGGTTACCTTTCTCCTGGTGTCCACAGCCTTCTTTGGCAGCTGGAGACCATTATCAGTCTATGGAAGGAAAAGCAGAAAGCATGTCAGGCAGCAGATCTAACATCTGGACTTCAGCTGCCCTAGAACATAGCAGGTGCTCAAATGTGTTGAATGAATTTTAATAATCCTGAGGAATGACTAACACTGAGGTCATTAACTAGTTAATCCTAAGGCAGAATGCTACCAGTGGCCGCATGGCATGCCTTATTTCTCATCTTTACCGTGTGCCACCTACATAATCCCAGGACTGTCCTTACGTTTCTGCAAATCACTTAAGTAAACAGCTTCAGTTTTACTGAGTTGTAAAATGGGTATAATGATCCTTACCATCTCTCTCCCCATTACCGTTCCGAGATAATGTGTAGAAACCTCTTGGTAATAAAGCAGTAAATAATCGTAAGATTATTAAGAACTATGACAGCTTCAGTGAACAAACAGATTCGTGAATGGGGCGCCTGGGTGGCTCAGTGGGTTAAGCCTTTGCCTTCAGCTTGGGTCGTGGTCTCAGGATCCTGGGATCGAGCCCCGCTTCGGGCTCTCTGCTCAGCAGGGAGCCTACTTTCCTCTCTCTCTCTGCCTGCCTCTCTGCCTACTTGTGATCTCTCTGTCAAATAAATAAATAAAATCTTAAAAAAAAAAAAAGGAAATAGATTAGTGAAAAAGAAAATCACCTCACTGACATTAGGGAGATAATAGGACCTAGGCTCTGGAAGGGGAGAAAGAAAGGGTTGTACCCCTAGAGAATTGATAATTTGGGGCGTGCCTTCACTTGGGCTCTGACTTCAAATTTACACTGCCTTGAGTGGTCTGGTATCAACTTGTCCTTGCTGACCATCTAACCTAAACTGGTCTCAGCCTGGTAAAATCCCTGGGAAACCTACCAGAGGTAAACAGAAATATTCTGGAGAGATACACTCTCTACCCAGGTCACACAAGAGTCCCACAGATAAAAGTCCTGCTGAACCCTGGGTTTACAATTCTAAATTATAAGGACGGGCACCTAGGTGGCTCAGTCAGTTAAGCATCTTCCTTTGGCTCAGGTCATGATCCCAGGGACCCTGGGTCCTGGGATCAAGCCTAGCATCACACTCCCTGCTCAGTGGGTAGCCTGCTTCTCCCTCCCTCTCTGCGCCCCACTTATGCTCTCTCTCTCTAGTGCTTTCTCTCAAATAAAAATCTTTAAAAAAAAAAACAAAAAACATAAGGACCGCTCTTTTACTATGACTGAACAAAGGATATTTATACCAATAAGAACAAAAGTTCGTAAGCTAGAGACCCTAAATTAAGCACATTCCAGTGTTTACAGTAAAAAAAAAAAGAAGGAATCCAAACCAGATTAGAAAGAGATGGCATCAACTAAGATCAGATTTTAAAATTAACCAAAAAGAATCACTAGAAATGGAAAGAAAAGTGGCGAAATCGATGCAAATGAAGAGAGTACAGTGATTGAGAAGAGATACAAGATTACAAAGGGCAGCACAAAGTTAAAAAGATTTTGTGAAAGAAAGGCACCTTTCTGGCACCTGGGTGGCTCAGTCAGTTAAGCACCTGACTCTTGATTTCAGCTCAGGTCTTGATCTCAGATTCATGAGTTCAAGCTCCCTATTCGGCTCCATGCTGGGCATTAAGCCTACTTGAAGAAGAAAGGAAGGAAAGAAAGACAAGAAAGAAAGGTTAATAGATGGGGAATAAAATAAAGATGTCTAAAAGTGAGGAAATTTTTAATGTCTGACCCAAAAGGAAGGAATAGAGAGAATGAAGGTGATGTAATATTTGAAGAACTACCAGTATTTTCAAGAGTGGATGAAGATAGGAAGCCTTACATTTAGGAAGTAAAGTCCCAACCAAGCAGGGTAGTAAAGTTAAATCTGTACCTAGACACATAAGTAAGGATACAGCAGAATACCACCAAGAGAAGAGAAGCAACAAAAAGGAAAATAATCGTAACCTAGAAGAAAATACCCAGGGAAGCTATGAAAAAAGATAAAATCAGAAACCCATTCAGAAAAAAAAAAAAAAAAAAAAAGGAAAATAAAAACCTAAGTGTCTATTATTAATATACCTTCACTGAAAAAGCTATTTATGGATGTACTCAAGAGTATAGAAACTGGGGCACCTGGGCAGCTCAGTCAATTAAGTGTCATGTCGGACTCTATTTTGGTTCAGGTCGTGATCTCAGGGTCGTGGGATCAAGCCCCACTTTGGGTGCCATGCTCAAACAGGAAGTCTGCTTCTCCCTCTCCCTCAGCTCCTCCCCCTGCTCTTGGACATGCCCTCTCAAAAAAAATCTTTTAAAAAAGTGAATATAGAAATTGATCCCTTAAGGCAGGCATGATACTCAAGAAGGAACAGAAAGCAAAGAGATTTTTTTTTAAAGATTTTATTTGAGAGAGAGAGCACATGAGAGTGAGTGGTGGGGGGTGGGGGGAGACAGAGAGGGAGAAGCAGACTCCCCACTGAGCAGGGAGTCCGACTCGGCTGGATCCCAGGACCCTGAGATCGTGACCTGGGCTGAAGGCAGACACTTACAATCAAATGAGCCACCCAGGTGCCCCAGGAAAGCAAAGAAATTAACCCACACAAGCACTGGTTCAGTTAAACAGTAAACAAAAATTAACTGGGAATAGGAGGGGGTAGGGCAGGATAAAACCAAAGTGGAACTGAACTAAAATGCTGGGTAATAACATGTAAGTCATAAAAAGAAATCAGGATTTAAGTGTTCTTAAAAAGTTGTAGTTTGAGGGAAGAGGACAGAGTAATTATAACTAACTGTAGAACTTGTTAAGAGTAACTATTAATCACATGTCTGATAAGGCAACAGTAAGCAGAATATGTAGAAAGAACTCCTACAACTTAACAAAAAACAAGTAACGTGATTTAAAGATGGGTGAAGGACTTGAAAAGACATTGCTCCAAAGATAATATGGCCTACAAGCATATGAAAAGACACTCAACATCACTGACATTAGGGAAATGCAAATCAAAATCACAATGGGAGATCACTTCATACCCATCAGGATGGCTACTATCCCCAAAACCAGTGTTGGTGAGAATGTAGAGAAACTGGAATCCTTGTACACTGTTGGTACAAAAATAAAATGGTAAAACTTCTTGGAGAACAGCATGGCAGCTCCTCAAAAGATTAAAAAAAGAATTACCATATGACCCAGCAATTTCACTTCTGGGAATAAGTACCAAAAAATTCAAAACAGGATCTTTTTTTTAAAAAAATATTTTATTTATTTATTTGACAGAGATCACAAATAGGCAGAGAGGCAGGCAGAGAGAGGGAGGGGGAAGCAGGCTCCCTGCTGAGCAGAGAGCCCGATGTGGGGCTCGATCCCAGGACCCTGGGATCATGACCTGAGCCGAAGGAGAGGCTTCAACCCACTGAGCCACCCAGATACCCCTCAAAACAGGATCTTGAAGAAATATCTGAATGCCTATGTTCACGACAGCACTATTTGCAATGGTGAAGAAGTGGAAGCAACCCCAAGTGTCCATCAGAGGATGAATGGAAACACAAAATGTAGCATATGCTACAGTGAAATATTAGTCTTAAAAAAGGAGATTCTGTCAACTGGTAAAACCCAGATCAAGCTTGAGGACACTGTGCTAAGTGAAACAATTCAATCACAAAAGACAAATACTGTATGATTTCACTCATGAGGTAACTAGAATATTCCAATTCACATAAACGCAGCAGAATGGTAATTGCCACAGGCTGGGGGAGGTGGAAATGGGACTGTTATTTACGAGTATGGAATTTCAGTCATGCAAGATAGAAAACGTTCCAGAGATTGGTCTGTACAACAAAGTGAATATATACTTAACACTACTGAACTATAAATGGTGAGTATGATAGATTTTATGTTACGCATTTTTGCCACAATAAAAAAAAATAATATATCTTAAGGCAGTACAGAAGTAAAAAGCATAGAGAAGGTAGGGCAGACTTCCAGTTTCTAGCCCAGCATGTAAGGAAGTCATCACTGTGTCTTAACATATAAAAAGCTGAACAGACTGAAAATTCACAACTCTTCTTAGATCCATGAGAGAAATGAGGTCACAAAAACCACTGCTCCAAAACTTAGACGAGTGGACGCAAGGAGTCATAATTTAACAACAGAAACTCACGAGTGCCCATGGGAACTGGCACGAGAGCTGGCAAACCTAAACTACAACTGACAACTTGCTGGAAGCTCAGTGAGGACAGCTCCATGAGCTAAGAGCAAGAGGGAGTCTCAGTCTTGAGGGTAACGGTAACGCAGCAAGCTGTATTAACTTTACCTCCAGAAGCTGTACAAGGCTCTCACAGTGAGAATGAGAGGAATCTCCCTTGTGCACCCAGCAGGGGAGGATTAAAACAAGTATTTTGAAACCAGAGCCTGGGGGAAAGGAAATACCCAAAGGAAAGGAAATACCAAACTCCGGCTCCCTCTAGCCATCCTGTACCACCTAAGCGGCATGAGAGTTTGAGGGGAGAAGGGGAGAAGACCATCAGTAAAGGCCTACTTACCTCAGTCATTTTTATCCAGGACATCATGTCCTGCTTTCCTCAAAAAATTACAAGGCATACTAAAAGGCAAAAAACACGGTCTGAAGAAACACAGCAAGCATCAGAACCAGACTCAGATATGGCAGAGATTTTGGAATTACCAAAAATTTAAAACAATGATTAATACACTAAGGGCTCTCGTGGAAAAACTAGACCTCATACAAGAACAGAAATGGAAATTCTAGGAATCAAAAAAATATTAGAAGTCAAAAACACTGTAACAAATGAAGAATGCCTTTGATTATCTCATTAGTACACTAACAGAGCTGGGAAAAGAACCTCTGGGCTTGAGGGTATGTCAATAGAAACTTCCAAACCTGTAAAGTAAAGAGAAAAATTACTTAAAAAAACAACAACAACAAAAACCCAGAACATCCAATAAGTGTAGGACAACTACAAAATTTATAACATTTAATGGGAATAACAGAAAAAGAAAAACTTGGAGGCATTAAATGACTGAGAATTTCCAAGTAACACCAAGCAGGATAAATGTCAAAAAGAAAAACAAAAATCAATACCTAGACATAGCAAATTCACACTGCATAATATCAAAGACAAAGAAAAAATCTTGGAAGAAGCCAAGGAGGAAAAACCACCTTATCTATAGAGGAACAAAGACTAGCATCACATCTGACTTCTCAGAAGTCATGCAAGCCAGAGGAGAGTGGAGTGAAATATTTAAAATGTTGAGAGAGGAAAAGAACACCACCAATCTACAATTCTGTGCCTTGCAAACGTGGAAAAAAAAAAAAATTTATACCACTTCAAAGATGAAGAAAAAAATAAAGACCTTCTCACACAAATAAAAATTGAGATCTGCTGCCAATAGACCTGCCTTGCCAGAAATGTTAAAAGAGTTCTTCAGTTAAATTAATAACTCAGATCACATTAAGAAAGGGAGAAGATGGGACGCCTGGGTGGCTCAGTTGGTTAAGCGGCTGCCTTCGGCTCAGGTCATGATCCCAGCGTCCTGGGATCGAGTCCCGCATCGGGCTCCTTGCTTGTAGGGGAGCCTGCTTCTCCCTCCGCCTCTGCCTGCCACTCTGTCTGCCTGTGCTCTCTCCCTCTCTCTCTCTCTAACAAATAAATAAATAAAATCTTTAAAAAAAGGGGGGGGGACATTAAAGTGAAAGTAATAGAGCACTTTTACTTTTTCTCACTCTTAATTGATCTAACCGGTAACAGTTTGTAGAAAATAATAGCAACCATGAGGGCACCTGGGTTGCTCAGTTGGTTAAGCATCTGCCTTCGGCTTAGGTCATGATCCCAGGATCCTGGGATCAAGCCCCACATGGGGCTCCCTGCTTCTCCCTCTCCCTCTGCTGTTCCCCCTGCTTGTGTGCTCTTTTTCTGTCTCTCTCATAAATAAATAAAATCTTTTTTAAAAAAAATAACAGCAACAATGTATTCAATGGTTACAGCTTATGTATAAATAAAATTAATAAAACAGTTTTGAAAGGGACCCAAGAGGAAGTAGAAATAATTATAAGGTACTTGTACTACTTATAAATGCACATTGCAAACTGAAGGTTCAAAAACTTAAAAAAAAAATGTTTAATATGCTAAGGACAGAAGCTGGATCCATAAAAATGCTCAACTAAGGCCACAAAAGGCAGGAAAAAAGACAAAAAGGAACATAAAGAGCATATAATCACTTTAAACATCAATAGTCAAAATATACCAATTATAAAAAAGAATTGGTAGGAGTAGATAAAAAAATCAAGACCCAACTATACATTTACAAAAACCTACTTTTTTTTTTTAAAGATTTTATCTTTAAGTAATCTCAGCACCTAAAGTGGGACTCTGACTCACAACCCCAAGATCAACAATAGTCATATGCTCCACCCAGGTGCCCCAATAATTTCTTTTAATTCCAGTATAATAAGTGTACAGCATTATATTAGTTTCAAGTGTACGATACAGTGATTCAACAATACTATGCCCTACTCGGTGCTTACCCACTTAAAATTTTAATAAAGATACATAATGACCAGGGACTGCTGGGTGGCTCAGTAGGTTAAGCCATCTCTTGATTTCAGCTCAGCTCATAATCTCAGAGTCTCTAAAATAAACTAATCTTTTTTTAAAAAATCATGATTAAAGTATTGATTGTAACTGATTAATGATTAAAAGTAAAGGGATGGAGAATGATCTGCCATGCTAACTAATCCAAAGGAAGTTGGAGTAGCTTCATTAATTTCAGACAGATTTTAGAGCAAGTAAATTTATCAGGGGTAAAAACATCATGATAAAGGAGTCTAAATTTTCCGAGAAGCCGTAACAATCATGCATATACATAATGTATATGCACCTAACAATGGAGCATCAAAATAGGTGAGGCATAAACTTACAGAATTGCAAAGAGAAACAGATGAATCCACTACTACAGCTGGAGCCTTCATCACTCCCCTGTCAGAAATGGACAGACCCAGCAAGCAGAAGATCAGCAGGGACATAGCTGAAGTCAACACCACCATCAATCAACTGGATATGATAAACATGTGTAGACTATTTCCTCCAACAACAGCAGAGTACAAATTCTTAAGTTCAGATGGAACATTCACCAAGAGAGACCACATTCTGGGCCATAAAACACAATTAACAACTTGAACAGAATAGAAATGATATCCTGTGTACTATCAGACCACAGTGGAATTAAGCTAGAAATCAATACCAGAAAGACAGCTGAGAAATACCCAAGTGTTTGGAGATTAAACAATACATTTCTAAATAATAAATGGGTCAAAGGAGAATCTTGAGAAATTTTAAATATTTTGAACTGAATGAAAATGAAAATACAACTTTATCAAGATTTGTGGGGTATACCAAAAGCAATATTTAGAGGCATGCATATATCAGGAAAGAAAAAAGATCTACAAGCAATAAGCTAAGCTTCCATCCTCAGCAAATAGAAAAAGAAAAGCAAATTAAAACCAAAGTAAACTGAAAAGTGAGGCGCCTGGGTGGCTCGGTCAGTTAAGCACCTGCCTTCAGCTCAGGTCATGATTCCGGGGTCCTGGGATTAAGCCCCGAGTTGGGCTCCCTGCTCAGTGAGGCGTCTGCTTCTCCCTCTCCTATCCCCCCCTGCTTGTATTCCCTCTCTTGCTGTCTCTCTGTTAAATAAAGAAAATATTTAAAAAAAAAAAAAAAGTAAACTAAAGAAAAGTCAAATTGAAGCAGTAATCAACTGATTCTTTGAAAAGATCAACAAAATCAGTAAGCCTCTGGCCAGGCTAATGAAGGAAAAAAAAACCCCAGAAATTATTAATACCAGCAGTTAAAGAGGGGACAGCACTACAGATCCCACGGATAGTAAAAGGATAATAAAGAATTATGAGCAACTGTATACCCACAAATGTTATAACCTAGATGAAATGGACCAATTGCTTGAAAGATGTAATATCCCAGAATTCACACAAGAAGGAAACAGATCATCTGAATATGACCATATACATTGTAGGCCCCAGGGAGGACTCCGATTTCTCATCTATGAAACGGAGACCCGTCCATCTTCTGAGCAGAAGAGTAACATATTCTGACGTGGCTTTAAAGGGATTAATCTGGACTATATCGTTTCACTTACATGTAGTTGAAAAACAGGCAAAAACTAATCCATGGTGATCATGGCTACTTCTGGGGAGACCATGACTAGAAGGGTCATTAGGGATGGCTGATTCCTGTCATCAAGCTATATAACTTAAGGTTCATATATCCTATGTTACACCTCAATAACAAAAAACAGAGATAGATGACCCGTGAAACAAGATACAGATTTACATGACTGCTGTGCTCAAAACAGACCACAGCAGTTAAGAACAGTAATCCAGGCAAAAGGCAGTTGTGGCCTGGCCCAGGACGGCAGCCACACACATGGTAAGAAGTGGTCCGGCTCCGGCCACTTGAAAGGAAAAAACCACAGCACCTGCTCTTGGGCTGCACGTGTGGTGTGAGCCAAGGGGATTAAGAATGACTCTGAGGGCCCATGCTTGGGGCAGGGCTTGGGGGAGCGTACTGTCAGTTGAGCATCCAACTCATCCAACTCTAGGTTTCAGTTCAGGTCATGATCTCAGGGTTGTGAGATCAAGCCTCGTGTCAGGCTCTGTGCTCAGTGCAGTCTATTTTCTTTCCCTCTGCCCCTCCTGCTCATGGTCTCTCTAAATAAATAAATCAGTCTTAAAAAAAAAAAAAAACCACAAAAAAAAAAAAAAAAAGAGAGACTCCAAGGGTGTTAGCCTGATTTTGTAGGACTGTGTTGTTATCAATTCAAACAGGAATGACTGGATGGAGCAGTCTGAGAGAGAAGATCAGGAATTTGGTTTGGGACGTATTATTTATGAAATATGAATTAGTCATCCAAATGGAGACATTCGAGAGGCTGTCGGAATATACAGGGCTGGATTTCAGCAGAGAACGGGGTGACTGTATAAATCTGTGAGTCAACAACGAAGGGATGGCTGAGAAAGCCACGATCGGTGAGACTGCAAAGAAATGAGTGAATACAGAGAAATCAGGAAGTCAGAAGTCTTAGCCCCAACGTGGCCAATATTTTTACAGGTGGAAATGTAGAGAAAGCGGCGAAGGACCCAGGACAAAGCTGTGAGATTAAGGAACACTGGGAGAGAGTACAGTACCATGGAGGCCCAGCAAAGGAAGCCTTTCAAGGAAGAAGCGTGCTCAGTTCTGTTAAGTGAAGCTAATGGCTCAAGTGAAATGAAGCTCTGACCAGACCATTGACTTTCCCAACTCGGAAGTGCCCCTGCCAAGAGCAGCACTGTGAAGTGATGAAAGTGCAAGTTCTATCAGAACGAGGTTAAGAGACACATAAGGTGATAAATTAGAGAAAACAAATATTAGATGATTTCTGAATTCTGTTAAAAGCAGAGCAAGTAAAAATAAAAATGAATACGTAAATAAGTAAGCAGAGCAAATAGGCGGGGAGGCCACTGACAGAAAAAGTGGTATTAAGGCTTTTTTTTGTGTGTTTTTTTAAGATGGAACAAAAAGTATGTCGGCTTATTGATAAAGAGTATGATCCAGGCAAAAAGAAAGTTGAACAAGTTATGAAAGCCAGGGGGAAACATTCTAGAGCAACGTTCTTGGGTAGGAGAGAGCAAATGCGGCCGCGGCAATAGGTCCCAGCAGCAGCGCGGGAGAACAGCGCATGCGTGCTGACAGGCAGGAAGGCAGAGGACGCGGCTGCGTGTGCTCATGCGCGGGTGGGAAGGCAGGGGTGGTGCAAGGAGTCCAGCCAGGTTCTCTTCAGGTAGTTGTGTGTCTTCACTGATGAAGAAAGCAAGGTCATCATCTCAAAGTGGCAATGGGGGAAGGAGTATCACCAGTTTCAGATCTGGTCAGCCGGGTGAGCGGGAAACAGTGCATGACTGCCAGGCAGCATTTAAGGGCCCACTTAAAATTCATGGTTAGGACTTAAAGTGAATCCCACCGGCAAGGCTGTATTTCTTTTTTTTTTTTTTAAGATTTTATTTATTTATTTGACAGAGATCACAAGTAGGCAGAGAGGCAGGCAGAGACAGAGGAGGAAGCAGGCTCCCCGCTGAGCAGAGAACCCGACATGGGGCTCGATCCCAAGACCCTGGGATCATGACCTGAGCCAGAGGCAAAGGCTTTAACCCACTGAGCCACCCAGGCACCCCAAGGCTGTATTTCTGTATCTTACTCAGCCGACCAGAGGAAGGCACAGAGGAGAGGAGGCCGAGCTGGACGGAACCCTGCTGGAGCTCCATGAATACAACAAAGCAAGAGAAGGCCGCAGGAATTACAGGCACGGGCAAGAGAACGTACGCTCGTTCCATAGAGGGACAAGAACACGTGAGGAACAGTGAAAATGTCATCGGACCAGATGAACTGAATGTACCAACAAAGGACGGCAGGACCACTGAAGTCGGGGTACTAGCAGCAGTGACCTTGAAAGACAGGAGACGGTCGTTGGAGAGGGATCTACCTCTAGGAGCTGAAATTACCAAGGGGTTGCAGTAATGGAGAATGCCAAAAACTAAGGTGGGATTAGGTGGCAGTGACACTACTCTACTGGACATGCTAACGGTAGACACATATTCCACGTGTCCAAACCCACTGGATGTGCTCCAGCAGGAGCGAACCGTAACCCAACTACAGACTTGGGGATCACAGCATGTGAGTATACGTGTGTCGGTCGTAACATACTCCGTGCTGGTGAGGAATACTGGTAACGGGGAAGGCAGGTGGCCAGAAGCGTATGGGAAATCTCTTCCTGTCAATTCTTCTGTGAACCAAAAAATACTCTCAAATAGTCTTTTTCCTTTTTTAAAATATTTTATTTTTTAAAGTAATCTCTACGCCCACATGGGGCTCCAGCTTGCAACCTCAAGATCAAGAGTTGCATGCTTCACTGACTGAGCCAGCCAGGTGCCCCCCAAGATCGTCTTTGGTTTTGTAAGAGTTTATTTATTTGAGAAAGAGCATGCACAAGCAAGGGGAAGTGGCAAGCAGTGGGAAAGGGAAAAGCACCTGATGGGGAGGCAGGGCTCCATCCCAGACCTGGGCCGAAAGCAGATGCTTAACCAACTGGGCCACCCAGGCACCACCCAAAAGAGTCTTAATAAAAAACAAAAATAAAAATCCTAAAGTTCTTGGTCACAGATGACCATGATCATGGGACTGCTGGGAACAGGGATGGGCGAGGAAGATCCCTGGAAGAGAGAAATAACTGAGAGGCAAAGGCACTGCAAAGACCACAGAACTGTACCTTGAAAGCACCACAAATTAACAGGACCAGAGCTAGAAAGAGTGACATTAAATAAGAAGCTAAAGTCACTGAGAACTCAGGCACTTCAGGGGTTGGGGTGTCAGAAGGTGACAGCAGCAGTAAGAGTGTGTGGGGGGTGATGGTCTCATGAGATTAGATTTAAAACTAGGCAGAAGGGGGCGCCTGGGTGGCTCAGTGGGTGAAGCCTCTGTCTTCGGCTCAGGTCCTGGGATCCAGTCCCACATCAGGCTCTCTGCTTGGCGGGGAGCCTGCTTCCTCCTCTCTCGCTCTCTGCCTGCCTCTCTGCCTACTTGTGATTTCTCTCTGTCAAATAAATAAATTAAATCTTAAAAAAAAAAAAAAAAAACTAGGCAGAAGGAGTGAGGGAACACGGTCTGAGCTGTAACAGAAAAAAAGCTACCACTCAGAAGAGGACTGACTCAACAGTGATCCCACAAGAAAACCCAGGGCAACAGAGAAAGATTTGAGGGAATGCCAAAAAGCCATTTGTATCCCGCCCCAAGATCCCTCTCCCTGGCCGCACCGTAAGCCGCCACCAGATGGAGCCCATGCACAGTCCTAAAAAAAACCCCGAAAGGCAGCGAAGGTACTAGAGGTACCAGGCCTCCCTGCCTCCCTCCCCGCACTCTGCCTCCAGGACCCTGCCTTCTCCCTGGCTGGTTCTCCCTCTCCACCACTCTGCTTCCTGGGTCCATCTCTCTCTGCTGCTTCTTCTCTTTGCTTCTCTTGGTCTCCTTTCTCTTTCCAGTTTATATGCTTCCTCACTCTCAAAAATGGAAGAGGAAAAAAAACCCCTACATTTATATATTTTTATGAGAAAAAAACCTTTTTGGGGCACCTGGGTGGCTCAGTGGGTTGAAGCCACTGCCTTCGACTCAGGTCATGATCCCAGGGTCCTGGGATCGAGCCCCCCATCGGGCTCTCTGCTCAGCTGAGAGCCTGCCTCTCCCCTCTCTCTCTGCCTGCCTCTCTGCCTACGTATGATCTCTGTCAAATAAATAAATAAAATCTTTAAAAAAAAAAAAAAAGAAAGAAAACATCTTTTCCCTTCTTCCATCTACTTTTCCTACTTCAAGTGCCACTTGTTTTTGGCCTTTTGCCGAGCAGGCCAGTAAAAACACAAAACAAAACACCTGACCAGTGTATACTCAGGGTGAAGGAAATGGGAGCTGAATAAATATGGGCCACAAACTGATTTTTAAAAGGTTCTGTACTGGCATAACTTACTAGAAAACAAATGATATTTCTACTAAGTACGTTGAATCAGCTCATCCTCATATATATCCTAGAAAGCTATTAAATTGTACACTTTAAAGAGATGAACTTTGATATGTAAATTAGATCTCAATAAAGCTGTTTAAAAAACAAAATAAAAAAACAGCTTACCCCAAACTGAAACATCTCCCTCAGCAACTCTTACTTACACTGTAGTTTTCATAAACAAATTTCCTTTTCCAGAAGAGAGAAATGTTACTTTTAGTACAGCCCATCTACAAATTCTAATTCTGAACTAGTAGAATCCAGGAATCCTATTGCTTGTTTATTCATTTTGCTTTTTTTAAAGATTTTATTTATTTGACAGACGGAGATCACAAGTAGGCAGAGAGGCAGGCAGGGAGAGAGGGGAGGCAGGCTCTCAGCTGAGCAGAGAGCCCGATGCGGGGCTCGATCCCAGGACCCTGAGATCATGACCTGAGCCGAAGGCAGAGGCTTTAACCCACTGAGCCACCCAGGTGCCCCTATTCATTTTGCTTTTAGTTCCAGTTTTACATGTTCTGGTCAAAACTCGGACATGAACCAGCCAGCACAGCACAAGAACTGAGAACAATAAGCCCAATAACTAACTATCCAGAAAATACTTACTGGCGACGCGAAGAGAAGGAGCTCTTACACAGAGCTACTCAAAATGCTGCCAAGGTCCTTGCTGCTCTCATGATAAAGACCAGAGTCCCCAAGGACGCCTGGGAAACCCCAAAGGATCTGGCCCTGCGCCTCCTCTTCAAAGGTCGTGTGACTCCTGCAGCCCACAAACCTCACCCTCCCTCCCCTTCGGGCCCTTACTAGCTTGACTGGTAAACTCTCTCAGGTCTCCAAATCCCACCTGAGATAATACCTCCTCCTGGAAGCTACTGGAGCACCTCTCTCCCCAAATCGCAGGCCCTTTTGGGGCCTCTCCTCCCTCTTCCAATGAGTGCGCTGTACTGGTCCCATCACAGCACACAATGCGGTATTCAAGTGGTATCGACCCCTTCTGTCTCTCCAACTTGTTCCTCATTCAAAGGGTATCCTGAGTACCCAGCAGGAATCCTAGCACATAATTAATGCTTAAAATTTGATGAATGAATGGCTGAAGGAGCCCCCCAATTATTAAATGACTTAGCCCTTTGCCGTGAACCATTAACAAAATAATAAAAATGATGTCAACAGGCTACTCATGGATTACAAAGGCAGAAACAATTGGCCAGAGCACATACGGGCGGCACGGGTATCAGGTCCTGCGGTGATGCTCTGAATGACCTCATCCCAAGCCCAGGGCCTCCTGCAGTGTCTCTGCCGGGTGCTTTCCCCTGTTCCAACTCTGCCCCTTCTGGCTTTCAGGTCTATGCATGGAAATGGGCCCTAATTACCAAAAAACCCACATCATTCATAGGCTTTCTAGCTCTAGTTACTGGACCACGTATTGGAAAGAAGGGGAAAAAGAAAATCTGAATCTTCTTCCACTCCTTAGAATGGGATTTCAGAGCCAAAATATAGTCCAGAGATCATTTAGTCCACTGGTTTTCAAACTGGGCTCGGCGAATCCCCTCAGAGATCACCCAGGGCAAAGACAACAAGGGAGACGATCTGAGCAGGCCAAGCTTCAGGCTCCTTCATTCACTTCACCACCCAAAGCAGCTCCTACTATTCGTTTCTTAACGTACTGGGTTCCCCCATGTGACAATAAAGAGTCCTACTGCTTTGATTTATAACAGAACCACCCATTTGCCCCAATCTCCTTATTTTAAAAATGAGCAAACTGAGACTCAGAGGTAAATACTGTGGTTTCTCTAGGAACTCAGTAAAGGTAAGGACTTGAGTCTCCTGACTGTCTCTTCAGGACTCTTTCCATTGTGTAGAATCACCTTCCCGGAAACTCTTAAGCATTTTTACGAAGTGAGGAGCTCTGATTATACACAGACCAGTAAGGTGCAAAGGTGCAGAGGACAACCCCCAGTGGAGCATTACTGTACTACAGACAGTATATTAAATAATTAGTAATATATATAATATACATGCTTTCTCTAAGAATCCCAGACCTACCACTTACTTTTTCTTAAAACAAATTACCTCTCTGAGGCTTTCTCTTCCATAAACTATGGTAATCCCAGGAGATATGAGGGGCTTAGCAAAATGCCCTGTGCATAAGTCACAACCGACAGTAGCTAGCACTACTATTCTACTCAGCCTTCACGATAACATTATGGGATTGCGACCTTTGACCTCCGAAGGTCACACAGCTAGCAAGGAGGACAGCCGGATGTTGAACCCAAGTCTACTTCCATAATCCGTATTCTTTTAAGAATGCTATCCTGTTGGCCAAATCAGTGATCTCTATGCCCCAACCTTCCTCTGAGCAAATAAAATACCAACCTGACCTACTTCCCAGCAAAAAACAAAAAACAGACAAACAAAAAACAGTCAGCTAAAGAACTCTGAAAAGTCCTGTGCAGACCGAAGGTTAAGTTTCATCTGGAAAATCCTCCTAGAAATAGCCTCTCACCAAAATCAGCCCTTCTACACCCAGGGAAAACAAGAATATTGACTGAAAATGGGGTCAGAGTGTCACTTCTCTCTGATCTTTTGGCCCTAAGCATAACCGGAGTTAGAAATGCTTTGCTACCTCCAACACCATCCAGAAGGAAGCGGTAGATGCCTCTCTTCCCAGTGCCTCCCACAGGCCTTAGTTCATCCAGGTAAAATCCATGTATTTAGCAGACATCTATGGAACATCTGTGCTGCACCTAGTATTTTGCCAAGTGCTAGACAGATGATCACGACCTGACCCTTGGACAAAAGAGAACCAATCATAAAAAAACAAAGCAGCCTCCTGGACAGTCCTAGACCAACCACACAGTGCCGATCCTCCTGCTTCCTGTCCTCCTACTGTGCACAGTTGACCACCTGATGCATGCTGCACTGGAAGCCGGAAGAACTGACTGATTGTGCCCAAGGGTGGGTTCTGGGAAGGAAATGATTGACAGCAAACCTCAGGAATCATAGGAAAGTGAAGAGAGGGAAGGGTAGTCCCATCCTTTAATGCCAACATGCCCCCCACGAGCGTCTAACTCAGTTCCAGTTCACACTAGAAGGATCCAGCACCAATTCCCTCTCACTCAGGGTTCCTTTCTGCCAAAGCTCTTGAACCCAGTTTCCAATGGCCCTATCCAGCACCTCGGAGGCTGGCTCTTCTTCCTGTCCTCCTGGACCAGGAAGGTCTGAAATAGAACATAATCAAACCTGCCCTGCCCTTTCCCCCAACACAGCTACCATGATTCACACTTCCTCTTCCCAACAGTCCCTGGAAAGAGGGGGTCGGCAAGCTCCGTCTTCAGAGTCTGCCAGTACCGACCGTGGGGAGCACGGGAGTAGAAGGGCGGAGCCAGTATGCCATACACCTGAAACTAACACCGTGCTGTGTGTTATTATACTTCAATTTTGGAAAGTAGGATAGTATCCACAGAAGTAGACAACTTAGTCTAACAGTAAATAGTTTAGGTTTCGTAAGACCTAAGTTGGGGTCTGTCCCAACTAGTCAATTCTAGCACGACGCAGCCGTACCCAATGTGCAAGTGCTCGACATCGTTGCTTTCAACGATGTAAACCGTTATAAATTTGTGGTCGTTGTAAATTTGTAATCAATTTGACTTACAACAACAGGCAGGGGGCCTGTGGACTACTGTTTGCCAACCCCCGATCGAAAGGAAAATGGGATGAGTATTTTTAAGCAGCTTCCCCAACCATTTCTAGTCACCTGTCTTAAACCCTTGGGCTGTCCACATCTCCACTTCTTCCTGAGGGCTTCTGTGTCACGACTGGGTTTCCATTCTTTTTCCCAGAAGCACAAATTCATGTGTTTTCAATAAGCAAACCTCAAGAGTTAGGAGCCGACCTAGCACAGAAAGATCCTCCAGGTGGGAAAGGATTTAGAGACCCTGTGATCCAACCTCCCGCTCTCTGCACAAAGTACCTTCCGAGTAGCCACTCCACTCCTGCTCAAACACTTATAACCACAGGCAGGACGCGTTTTTCTTCCCAAGGCGATCATTCCATCTTTGGACAGCTCCTTTCCTTTCTTTCTTTTGTTCTTTTTAAACACACTTAACCACCTGGTTACTGCCCGACCCTTTCTACTAGAATGTAGATGCCAGGAACACGGGTTTTCGTTTGCAGATGCATTTTACTGCTGTCTCTTCCAACTTCGAACGGTGTCCGGTGAGTAAGGGGTATAAAAATAACTGTTTTGGGAAGGAAAGAAAAGAGGAGGGAGGGAAGAGAGAAGGAGAGAGGGACAAAAAACATTGCTGCACCTGGGAAGCTGCAGGATTCCCAGGACGGGGCGGAGAGGCATGAGGAGGAGAAGAGAGCGGGTAACTGGTGAGGCTGGAGGGCGGACGGTGCAATGCAGGGACCCTCGCGACCCGCCAGCAGGTACAGAGGCTCAGGCGGCCGTATCTGAGGAATGAGTCTACAAGTGCGCTCTCAGCTTCTCCTCTTCCTTCAGGTGGCCTCCGCCTCGCTCCCGGGAGACCATCTCTCACGGAGGGGCCGGTCCTCTCACGCCTCTTCACACAGCCCCCAGCGCAACACAGTGCGGCGCCCTGAGCCATGTGGGAGAGCCCATCCCACCGTGCTCCCTTGCTCGATGCTTTATTCCTCCCCTGGGCTCAGTGCTCCAAGACCAGGGACTGTGTCATCCTTATTTTCCCTTCATGGGTGCTCAACACTGATGAATCAAGGCAAGGAACCTTATGAATGTTCGGAAAATAAATGAAGCTACTGGTCTGTGTCCTGTACTGACCAAACTACATCTAAGGAATTGTCTTCAGATCTGGGTACCGCATTCAAGGAGAGAAACCCAGACTTTATGCCAGAGGTTACAAATGCAAATGTCAAAGAGGTCAGGCCAGTAATGTCAATGAGTGACGGGGCCTGGCAGGAATACTGGCTAAAAGGGGAAATCTTGCTCTACTTATATCTCAATCTCTTAAATGTGGCCAACTAACTCAAAAAGGAAATAAAAAGACCACCACTGTACAGACCCTCCTCAACACATCCTACATGTCTACAAGTGGCCATAGGAAGCAACATGCTTAGGACAAAAGGATTTCAGCAAGGGAGCCACACAATGAGAGCTGCATTCATGAGGGGCCTGGGGGGAGGTCCCTTAAGCATCTGATTCTTGGTTTTGGCTCAGGTCGTGATCTCATGGTCATGAGACTGAGCCCCACATCGGACTCCATGCAGTTTCTCTCTCCCTCTGCCTCTGCTCCTCCCCACACCACGAGCTCAT
>RCUC01168585.1:0-68008 GCA_003697995.1 Taxidea taxus jeffersonii
GCAGATATCTCAAGAGGCTGGTTTCCATTATTTCGGATAAGCATCCAGAAGTGTGTTCTGGCTTATATACCCCGGGTGTACTGGACCGTATGGTAGCTCTCTTGTTAATTTTCTGAGGACCCTCCATGCTGTTTTCCATAGGACTGAGCCATGTTACATTCCCACCAACAGTGCACGAGGCTATCTTTTCTCCACATCCCTGCCAACTTTGGTTCTCTTTTGTTTTCTTTCTTTCTTTTCTTTCAACTTTAATCATTCCAACAGGTGGGAGGTGATATCTCACTATGGTTTTGATTTTCATTGATGAGTGATGATGAGTGACTTTCCATGTATCTTTGGCCATTTTTGTATGTCTTCTTGGAGAAATGTCTATTCAGGTCCTTTGTCCATTTTTTTTAAATTAGGTTACTATGTTTTCTATTGATTTATAGATATTTCTCATAAATTTTAGATATTAACTCAAGGGGAGTCTACAGGAACAGAATGCTTATAAACTGAGACTTACCTTTCTTCTGTGACTCCCAGGGTCCCGATGGCTATGTCTCTACTCCTCAGTGAGATTTACTAACTCCTCTTTAATACTTCTGTTCACCAGTGACTACAAGAACCTGAAGCAAGACATGGGCATGGTAGTTGAGCCTTTAAACAAAGTGTTGTACTAACTAAACCGCCATAGTTAATTAGAGCTTATACATTATGGGAAGTGTTCACATACCTAAGCAAGGCTTAGGGAGCTGCAGACTCCCACAGGAAGATGCTATTTATTTGACCTTAACGGCAGTATCAGTAAGCCCAAAGACACTGGGAAAATCTGGTCAGGACATCTTAAACCGTCTCTTTTTAAGCTGAGGCTCTAGAACCAGCTTAAACCAGTAATGACCAGACATTACATCGCTTTCTCCACCGTTACTGGAATAAAACCTGGTTACAAGCATGCTACCGGCACCATACGGTGCCGTCTTATCGACACGGTCACATCAAGCACAGAGATCTGCACCGAGAAGGGAAGAAATTTGGTCTACCTCTGTGATTTAGGATTATAATTCAGAAGACATTACAGTGGTCTTAATTTTTGTTTAAAATGCTAACTTGTTGGAATAGTAATCTGTGAATAATTCCCCGAGCTATTTTACTGTTTTTTTCCTGCCCATTGAACTTGACCCCACCATCCATAGGAAGCGTTATAAATTTTTAAAATTTCCTGTGGGCTGGACATTTTAATGAACCACACACAGCAGTGTCCTGTCAGTGGCCAGCGTGTCGGCCGGCAAGGGGAAATTTATCTCCCCAGCACAATACGGCAGAGCTGCTTTCCACCAGAGCCTGGACTAATTCTACTCTGCGGTTTCCTGAATTAACAAGGCTTGTCTTCCAGCCTTTCGACATGGGGGCACTCTGTTCCAATCTCCCTTGGTTGCTGGCCTCCCCATCCTCCCCCAGGACCCCCAGGATTTGATCCACCTGGAGCCTTGGTAACCAAGTTCTGCCTCCGGACTTTGGTGATGGATGCCTCATCTGTGCCCTAGTCACCGCTTCCCTGCCCTCTCAAAGCACCCCTCGGCCCACTGGTCAGCACACACCCCCCTCATCTTCCTGGAAGAAAGAATACCATTTGACAAGAGAGCTCTTCGTCATGCGTGTGCTAACACAATTGCAGTTAGAGAGGGCAGTCTTTCCCTCTGTCAAGACCTAAATGCTCATAGGTCACTGGCTGGTCCTTGGGCCAAGCGCTGGGGCACGCGCAGTCTCACCCACGGATACAACGATTCTGTGAGAATATGACATACTTCTGTGGGTATTAAGTCAGCCCTGGGATAATTTGTCTGCCAAGGCTCAGCAAGGCAGGAAGTAAAATACTAAAGCTGGGTCGTATCAGTCCACTCTAAAGCCCAGGGAAGGTTGGCAGTTATCTCTCTGGGAGTCCAGTTCTCGAGGAAAAAGTGGGGAATGGAATAGGAACAGAGTGGAAAGAAGCAAAGGGAAGAAGACGGGAGGAAAATAATTTACATACGGAGCATTAGTGCAGAAATCCGTCTTCTGCCAGGAGGCCCGGCCCTTGCTCTGGTTCATGGGCTTCTTATCAGATCTTGTGTTGGATGCCCCTCCCCCGCCCGGGGACACAATGGTGCCCATAGAAGGAGCAAATTTCTTCTATTAGTGACGGGCAGCGGCTGGCGTGGAATGAAGTCGTTCCATGATATTGTTATATATGCAAGGTGCAAATGACCCAGGCTGAAGAATCACAGCCTGTGTCCTTTTAAATGATTTTTCTCCCCATTTAAAGGAAAGCCTTTGATGTGATAATATTAATTCCCTCCGTGCTGGAAGGAAGAGGAAAAAAGCTCAGAGAAGCGGAAATTAAATGAGTAATGCAATGTCAGTCAATCTTTTAAGCCAAGGCCTTATTAACTGCTAATCATTTTGTCATTTTGTCGCTCAAAGTAATAAATTTGATAGGAAAGCACGGGGATGTCTTGTGTTTACTTTTATTAGCTTTAAACAGAAACAGTTGTGGAGACGTTACATTATCGAGACGTGTGGCATTTAAGTGGTTTCTGTAAAGCATGTCATCATTTTTCTTCCTCACCCGCGTCTGATTGCCATAATTTTGAATAATCTGGCTGTCTGAAAAAAAAAAAATTAAAAAAATTCTATGCAGCCCTTGCTCAGAGCCCCATCCCCGGAGCTTTATCAGGATTACAGCAGGCTTTTGATTACCTCCAGTTTGTCAGAGGCGGCTGCGGGAGGGAGGGTGGCCGGGCTTCCCGGAGGGGCCGCTGGCCATCGCTCTGAGAAGGGGTAACTCTGGAAAACCCCTTCCCCACGCGAGAAGCCAGGCCGGCCGCCTCGTGCCAGCTCCGGAGCCCCGGGTCCCCCGGGAGGCACCAGGGACGCGCAGGCGCCGCGGGCAGCGCAGATGTGCGGGGAGGGCGAGTGGCCCCGCGGACACCGCGCACCTGCGGAGATGCGGGGCCCCAGGGGCCTCGGCTGGGCTCTCCCGCGCCAGACCTGTCGTTCTGCCCTCTTGCCTGAGAAGGACTGGCCGCTGCGGACACAACCCGGCGCGTGCAGAGCCCGCTGCGGCCCCTCTCCCCGCGTGGGCTCTGCTGACCAGCCCCGTCCCTCCAGAGCCTGTCTCTGAAGAGCAGGAGGGAGGGAGGTCGAAGGCTGAGCAGAAACCCAGGAGCACCTCCCTCCTGGCATTCGCTCCGCATCCCCAAGGGGACTGGGGCCCGGACGGGGAGGGCGGTCCCTTGTTGCGGGAGCTGGGCCGTCCGCGACCTCTGCGCAGGGCGCCGTGCCCAGTGGACCTAAAAGCATCCCGCAGGACGTCATCGGGGAAAGGCCGTGGCCGGACGCGCCTGCTGGCGAGCCGTGGTGGCATCAGCGGCTGGACCTCACTGGGGTCCGCGGGGGCAGCGTCCACACGGGCCGCAGGGCCCCGAGTGAGCCGGGCCAGATTTTCTTCCGCGGGCTTCATCCACGAGCCGCCCTCATCCGCGCTCGCAGAGAGCGCCAGGGCCTCGCTGCCTGCCGTGGCGAGGGCTCCCCATCTCTTCTTGGGCAATGAGGCATCTACGCCACCTGTTTCCTGAGGAAGTTTCCAGGCGCTTTTGTGCATGAAGAAAGTCAGGACTTAGATTTGGTGAAAACGTTAGTAGTTTCTGATAAGATGCTGTGGGCCTCCTTTGGAGGGTTTCGTTTTGTTTTGTTCTCCTCCAGAGAGAGTTGATTCGAAGGTGCAGAAGTGTGTCCCCCCTCACATCCGTCTTTCTGAGTGAGACGTTTCCGCGGACCGGGTGGAGAATCAGCATCTTGCACCTGTTCTTGCCACGTGCATGGGGGTCAAATGTGGAATGAGGACTAAAGACACGTGGAGGAGCAGTCACGTGCAATGCTCGGGCAGGTCCCTGTGTGGCCCCTCTCCTGGGATGGCGGCGTGAAGGCCTCTCCCTTTCCCCTCGATGGCTCAGTTGCGCATTCAGTCCTCACCTGAAGGGCGCCAGGATGAACCGAACCCTGAGGAGCCTTGGCTACAATCTTCAGACCCATAGAGCCCATGGGTCACACGCCGCTGGGAATTTATTGATCATGGATACCAGTAACTATCCACATGCTTTATTTTGTAGGACGTTCGTTTAAAAACAGATGCATTGCTTTTATAACTTGTCCCATTCTGCTATCCTCTCAGCACGTGAGTTTAACATATGCACTTGAACATACTGCAGGACATCATTTGAGTCAAGGTAGGAACAATGCATTTGCCACTTCTCAGTCTGAACATGGACAATGACACACACATGTCATTCCCCTCTTCTGAAAATTCACTTATACGATCAGTCAGCGGAGCTGCCAGATTCATGAGAAGTCATTGGGGTGTACGACACTTTCCACACTAACTTGATTTCTCCCTTCTCTCTACTTACTGTGCTCAAAACTGGTGCAGGGGTCAGATGTACGCCGAAGGGGACTCCCTCTCATTGGGTGAGACCGCCATATGTGTCAGTAAGAAAGGGTGACTTCTTCCTTAGTGGGACGTTGCCTTAGTTGGCACTTCACCCCAGTCCGGCACAGTCGGTGTAGAAATGCACCCCGGAGAAAAGGCTTCAGAGAAGTAGCAATGGACTTTTCGAGGTCTGGAGGTGTTGGATGCTCAGAAGAGCTCCGAATGCCAGACTGTAAAGACCACCCGCTGACTGTTAACTCCAGGACCCTGGGGGACAGTCACCGAGGGCCTGAGCCGCAGGTGTCCATGCAGACAGGAGCTGAGGAGGCAGGAACACACGGTGTTCCCAGACAGACCCCGGACATCATCCAGGGACAGCCAGGAGCTGATTCATTAAAATACTCCTCATCTCTGCTGCCCTTAGTTGAGGTTTTAGATTCGTGACTTCAAGGGCAAGTGTCAGAATAGAAGAGGATGGAGTGAGAGGTGATGGGATGCCGGTGAAAAGAACGTGACCGCACGTGCACTGAAACCCTTCCTGACATCTAACCCCATGCCACGGCCAGATGCTACAGGGGCCAGGAGCAGGGGGGTGTCACCTGCAACAGCACCTGTGGGATGTTCCTAGAAGGAGAAGCAGACCAGGAACGGGAGCCATTCCTCCTGTGTTGCCGACCTGCCAGACACAAGGAGATGCGAGAATAAACTCCTGGGTGTCTCCCCAGATCGGAGCATGGAGCTGACCTGGCCCCCCGCCCTTGCTCTTCCCTGCTGCCCACACTCTGCCAGAGAAACCCTGTGGCGGGCACCTGGCAAAACTTGTGCCAAGGTCAAAGAGTGGGGACCAAAAGCCTGGACCATGATCCCTGCAGGGTAACATTCAATTCTGCATTTTATTTACATAATAAAAACATTAAAAACACCCTTGAACTGTTTCTTCAGGGGCTTGAAAGATATGCAAAGGGAAGAAATGCACTTTCAAACATTGACAGACATGAATGTTTATTTTTGTGGTTTGAAATGGAGAGGAAATAAAGACTAAATAAATCAACAAACCCAATGTCATGTTTTATTGGGGGCATTTTGTATATGTGTGTGTCTGTGTGTTCCTTGTGTGCAAGTGTGCATTTCAACTGAATCCACACCCTATACTGGGATTTAGTGTTTCTTCAGGGTTCTTAAAAACTGTGATGAATTCGACGAACCCATTAATGGAATTGAGCACTCCTTGTTAAAAATGGTGGTGTGGCCCAGGACCAGCTGAAGGATGCTCTCAGTGACCTCGACCCTGTCCTTCCCCTCAGCTTTGGTGTCCTCACCTGAAATGCAGCTGATAATCACCAGTCCCTGTGTGAGGCTTTAAGGAACAAAGACAGGGGGGCCCCAACCACCACCTCTGCTGTGGGCAGCGTGTCACTTGCAGCGGAAGGGTTATGGCTGGGCCTTGGGCACCAGCTGAATGTCTGGTGGAGGTGGGTCTGGCTATAGTCCTGGGAGCCTGGTTCTCAGGTGTTGCTTCTTATTAGTTTTGCAACCTGACCCCCTGTAGGATGCGAGTGCAGGAGGGGCGATGGCTCCAGGGACGGCGGGGTGTGTCCCGAGGGCACGTCTGTATCTTAAGGTATGTGTGAGTGTGTGTGAGTCCTCGGGGGGCAGCTCTCTGATCCTCCAGGGATGCCCATGTTCTGCCTAAGTAGGAGTTCACTCCGTGCCCCAGAACACTGCCCACCTGGGTGGTCCCCTCAGGAAAGGGGGGGGAGTTCACAACAGCCGTCCCTGTGTAGGAGCACGGGGATGGCCTCCACTCTGATCTATGAAGTCAGAGAGGAACAGGCCCATCAAGCTGTCATTAGAAGAAAATGATTGATGAGGAAGGACCAGTTTCATCACACGCCCATGCAGGTTCTCAGCTCCGTCTTCATAGGAATTACACTTCCTTGTCAGAACGGCCATTCTACCATGGATTCCGCCACAGTGAGCAGTCAAGCCAGCTATATGGCTTTATATAAATGAAACTGATGGTGAGTTTCTCTCGTGTGTATTTTTTATTGATCTATGATTGATTGATTGATCACCTCCAATCCTGATGTATGTTCCTGCCCTCCGCTTTGAACACCAAGCCATCGATAAATCCCCCCCGGCAGGATAGCCTCAAAGAGTGGAATTCTGGAAAATGTGCCAATTACTCTTCCCAACAAAAGGACCCCCCACATGGGAGATAAATTTCATGCAGCCTGTGATCCCAGCTCCCTGCCAATGTCTCTGCGACTTCACTTCTTGCTCCTTTCCATCCGGCCCTGCTGCTCCTGTCTTCAGCAGAAGTTTTAGGACTCAAGTGGTCTGAAATAAATCATCCAATTAAACCATTCCAAATAACAGTTGGCATTTTATAATAGAAATCATAAGAAAAAGAATCATCCAATGTAAACACAAAATATATACACACCTTAATTATTGCAAGTTATAAAACGTATGGGGGAGATATATTTTTTCTCCTTATGACGGTCGTTGTTCATCCTCGAATTATTTACAAAACAGTAATAACAATTTGCATTTAAATGATATGTTTCTTGGGAAGAGTTCGACATGATGTGTATTGTTGATGTACACACACATGTAAATTATAGCTATTAATTTTTCACTCACATAAGAGTAAATACATTTTCTTTATGGAACATGCTGATAGTGATTATTACCATTTGCCACCTTTTACGTGGTGGGATTCTTGGGCTCTGAGGAATGGAATGATTTGCCCAAATCCACGTCGCATGCCCGTGGCAGAACTGGAAATGAGAACAGAGCTCGGTTTTCAATGTGCAGAGCTTTCCTTGCTTTGTACTCGAGAAACATCCCTTATCGGGCAAGTTTGGCTGACTGATTCACCTGCTACCACTGGCATTTGCCCCTCGGTTCCTGCAGATTTGGGGAAAAAGCAGTTAAGAAAAGAAAGAAAACAGCGAAACACTCACATGTATCTTCCTGAAACTCCCAGGAGGGTGGCCGGGGTACAACAGCTCCCCACGCCCTCCTCACCGGCTGACATGCTCAGAGAGGACTCGCCTTTAAGGGTCAGTGAGCATTTACCTCCTCTGCTGCTCTTCCCTCTTTTGAGGTACTTATCCAAGCAACAAGAGCAATGCTAATATTATGAAACACAACTTTCAGATGTAAAATCTGGGCGTGAGGCTTATGGATGATCAGAGAGTGGTTGTTCCTCTTAAGCAAGGCAACCCCCAAATACCATGTGATCTCTGCCACCCTGTCCCTCTCATCTTGAGTTTGGGGTCTGTGAGTAAAGGGAGGGAGGGCAGGGGCCTCCCCCTTGGGGCCGGCGCTCTGCATCCATCACCAGCCCTGTGGCGAGCGTGTCCCCACGTCGAGGCACTCCACTCACTGCTCACGTGGTCCGGAGCCCAGTTAAACAGGCAGGGGTTCAGCAGAACGGATGTTGTGACCTTCAAGCTCATGATTTATTGGCGTAATATCACACAGGGAGCCGGCACAGAGACGTTTATCAAGCTCATCTCTTGCCTCACTTCTGAGCCCAACAGATGGGTATTTATACATTCACATTAGGACTTTGTTACCCATGGACTCAAACGTCATTTGGGAGCAAGAGTGATTTTCCATAATGGGAAGCGATGGGGAAATAAGGAGATGGGAGCAAACCGGCCCCAAACCTGCGTTCTCGAATATCCCACCCGCCGCTCCAGCTGAGGGATGTCAGACAGGGGTGTGTTGGGGGACGCGTGCCGCTCCCCCATCCATGGCGACGACCCCAGCAATGGCTTGGGAGTCCGGGGTGAGGTTCATGGGTCCGTGTGTCGCGTAATGGGGCTGCGTGGCTGGTATGTCCTGCGGAGCTGGGGGCCCAGGAGCTTCTCACCTGGCTGGCACCCAAGCCCGGGTGCTCTGAAGAAGGAACCCACTGAGCAGATGCCTCCATACACAACGCGTGTCTGATACATGGATAGAGTATGTGCTTTTCCTTCAGGACAGGATTTCGTCGTAGCACAGCAGGCCGGTCAGGTCCATCCTCCCACGGTCAGTCTGCAGAGACGGGCTCACGGCTGCACATTACGAAGCGTGATGGAGAGCAGGCTTCTCTGGGTCTCTCTGCTGTGATGTAAGCCAGTAACAGAAGCCACGGGAACATGCTCAGTGGTCCTTCTCTTTTGCTACTGAGTAAAGAAATGAACTTCAGTCCATCTCGGAATTAATAGCAAAATATTAAAAATTAAAAAAAGATTTTTGTACTCCTAACTTCATATTTTTTTGCATTTTTTAAAAATTTCTTCTCAGTGTTCAGAATTCATTGTTTATGCACCACACCTA
The DNA here is from genome assembly GCA_003697995.1 of Taxidea taxus jeffersonii. NCBI lineage: Eukaryota > Metazoa > Chordata > Mammalia > Carnivora > Mustelidae > Taxidea > Taxidea taxus. The sequence continues at coordinate 8,783 of RCUC01168585.1, forward strand.
GTGCTCCATGCAATCCGTGTCCTCCTTAATAGCCACCACCAGGCTCACCCCCCCCACCCCCCCACCCCTTCAAAATCCTCAGTTTGTTTCTCAGAGTCCACAGTCTCCCATGGCTTGTTGCCCCCTCCGATCTCCCCCACCTCCCTTCTACTCCTAACTTTAGATTCATTTTCCTCTTATCACCCAGAGAGCAGAGAGGGCAAAATATGACTTGAATACAGAGTCAGGTTCCCAGCCCTCCTTCCCAGGCTGCCAGTGGGTATGGAAATCAGGCCCCCCTTACGACATGCTCACAGTAAGGGCCGGTTAGGCAATCCAGAATAACCGGTGATAACATACCTAACTGGGCACATTTACCATCAGCCTAATGTCACATGAATATATGCTAAATTTCTCGTACTGACCCTCCCCTGTGTTCAAAGAGATTGATTTAATTTAGTTTTTTTTTTTTTAGAAGATCTTTTATTTTTTTAAAAGATTTTACTTATTTATTTGATAGAGAGAGACCACAAGCAGGGGGGGCGGCAGGCAGAGGGAGAAGAAGGCTCCCGTTGAGCAGGGAAACCCATGAGGGACTCGATCCCAGGATCTTGGCCGGGATGATGACCTGAGCAAAAGCCTGAGCCAAAAGCAGACGCTTAACCAACTGAGCCACCCAGGCGCATCCGAAAGATGTAATTAATAATCAGAGATCATCGTCACTGACATCTTCTAAGTTACCAACACTTTGCCACAAACCACTAAGACGCTCTCATGCTCTAAACCCTAGCTGTATGGGAGGGTTCCTAGCTGCCTTACACACGTAGTGGTGCTTCAGGGCGGCTGGAGAAGTCCGAGCTCACCCCTGCATTCCCGCTCTCACCCCTGCACAGCCCCGAATGACAATGCTGCAGGGCTGGGATGCTCGTGGCTTCGCTGATGCTCTGACACGGGAGTAAGGCGGACCGTGGGCCGCCACCAGCGGGCTGCTCTTCTGAGACCCCTGCAGCTCCTCCAGCTCCCTCCAGCTCCTTCCCCGCAGCGAAAGAGCCGCCCAGAGGAGAAGCAGCGTCGTCTGAGCCGCTGGCCCTGGGGGCTTCCCGTCCGTCCGCTGCTCCTGGCGGCCCCAGAGGCTGCTGGAGCGGAGGGTTTTCAGACATTACAGTGGGCGAGTTTGGGCATCGATCTGTGAGGGTCCATCAGCTCTGTGCTGAGCACCGCGGACACCACGGACGGAGGCGCCTCCAAGCCGCCCTCGGAAACCGCCTGGGGACTCTGGCCTTGACTGGAGGCGGCAGGGCGGTCCTGCCCCAGCGCGGGCTCCTCCTTCCCGCCGCCTTCCCTCCACACCCCCTCCCCTCCTTTACATTTCTTTTTCACCGGAGCCCTTTCCCATCTTCTTTTCTCTAGGACGAGGTAGTCATTCTCCCGCGGACGAGCGGGCGCAGCTCTGAGCCGGCTCCTTGTCCGTACCAAAGGCTTAGGAAGCTTCTTCTCAGTGACACATTTGTTTAGCTCATCAGGGAAACCCTGAGCGCACAATCACGAGAGGAATAGAGTGATCTTTCCTCACTCGTACTATAGACCTACTGCATTATTCGTTATTTTGATGGACTAGCAAGTCTAAAAAATCTCTGTTTTAAAACGAGGGGACAGAGAATTCTAGTCACGGACCCACAGTTTAACAGGTAAACGTGGGGCGGACAATTACGCATTTACCGGGGACTCCATCATCGTACGAACATGTGCCTGGGCTCACTCCCATCTGCCCGGGAACGAATGCCAGGAAATGTGGCCGCGGCCCTGCTCCTGAGAAGCCGCTCCGGCCGGCCCAGCGACCCCGGCCCGCTCTGTCGGTACAGCGGAAACATAATTTGTATCAGCGGCTGTTCCTTTAATTAAGATCTCTTTCAAATCTTTCCCATCGATTCATGCCATTAACTTATTGACTAGTTTGCTTGTGCTGAGAAGGTGCGTTTTGTTGAGAAGGCGCGTGACCGCACTGTCCTGGATTCCAGGAAACAGCCTTGGGAAGACCCGAGTCGGAGAGACCCTCTGGGGCCACAGTGTAATCCATGGATTTTAATGCAGGGGCACTTTTTTGGAACTCACTGGAATCCCAAGGAGACAGCCTTGTTGGTGTTCAGGCGGTGACTGAGGCCTCGGCCATACAACAAACATAAAACCTGGCTTGGAATCACTGACCAGAGCCCAGAGCCTCACGGAGAAGCAGCGACCACCACAGAAGAACAGTGTGGACACGCAGCGGTGTGGACACTCAGGGGTGTGGACTCTCAGCGGTGTGGACACTCAGCGGTGTGGACACGCAGCTTAGGCACTAACAATACACAGGACTGTCCCATGCTTTGTAAACTTTAAAGAAAATAGACATTCACCTCCTATGAAAACCCAAGCAAATTTTAATTACATTATAAAGACATATGTAAAAATTAAAACACATGTTAAATAAGCATAGGGATGGTCCAGTAATTACCTGATCTCTTGATGATAAAATATTTTCTTAGAATTTTTTTTATCTATAAAGAGAGAGCATAAGCAAGGGGAGAAGCAGAGAAAGAGGGAGAAGCAGACTCTCCACTGAGCATGGAGCCCAATGCAGGACGCGGGACTCTATCTCAGGCTCCAGGGATCCTGACAACAGCTAAGGGAAGACACCCAGTTCACTGAGCCACCCAGATGCCCCGAGGAAACATTTTCTTTTCTTTTTCTTTTTCTTTTCTTTCTTTATTTTTTTAAAAATTTAATTTATCTGGGAAAGAGAGAGGAGATAGCAGGAGTGTGGGGAGAGAGACAAAGGGAGAGGGAGAAGCAGACTCCCCACTGAGCAGGGAGCCAGATATGGGGCTCCACCCTAGGACCCCAGGATCATGACCTTAGCCGAAAGGCAGACACAGACACTGAGCCATAGAGGCACCCCCAGAGGAAACATTTTCTAAGGAAGGAAACCACTAATGTGTCTTAGAGACTGGAAAGATATATTTATGGCAACAGTAAAATTAAAAGAGAAACACTGTGAAACCATCTCTGTAACAAATATGGCAATGGAGAATTTCCTCAATATACAAAAGCAGTTAGGTACCTATACGATTGTCACTAAAACCCCCAATATAAAATGGGGAAAATAAAATGAATACACATTTTATGCAATTTTACTGAAGAGAAAGTGAAAAATAGAAATAACCATAAAATACTTTCATATCTCTAGCAATAAAATGAATCAAAACAAAAATAAAATATCTTTCAACACATCAAATTAATAACGCATGAATATTATACTACTTGATACTGGAAGGGCTCAGGACTAGAGCCTCCTTTAGAGACTGCTGGTGTGAATAAAAATTGGTGCATTTCAAAAATCAATTTAGCAATGTATCCAAAAATATATGCATATTAAAAATTTGCATGTTATCTACGTGGAATCAGTAATTCCTCTGATAGAAATGCAAGCAATGGAAATAATGAAGAAACGATTCTACTTGTTTTATTATAGTATTACTTTTGATATAAAATGTTTAATAAACATAAAGATACAAAACTAAGGAAATAGTTATATCAACATGGTAAAGTTGAAATAGTGACCACTAAATTATATTTTCCCCCAAATTTAATAACCAGGCATAATTAGTAAAAACAAACAAACACATAAAAACAAAAACTGTAAGTTTTCCAGTAGTGAAAAACAGCAAGAACCGGTTTTGAAAAATTTCCTATAATGAAAACGTTTTTTAAAGTAGGAACGATTTTTTTTTAATCCCCTAAGGAGACACTTAGCATGAAATAGCAGTTTTTGGGTAAATTTTGGGAGAAAAGCACTTGCTTATTGAACTCATACATAAATATGACTGTGGCTGATGCCATTGTCCCGGGACTGGGTTAGTGGCAATAACTGCACTCGTGCCGTTGGAGTTAAGAAAATTAGGCAAGATGAAGAAAAGAGCAACAGTTAGCCACTCTTGAGAGCTGATTGCGCTCCAGGTGCTAAACTGCTTCTTAACCTATATGGTCCAAATGAATCCTCACAACAACTTTCCCAGGTAAGTTTAATCACTTACAGCTCAAGTGCTTCAGTGGGAAGCTCAGGTGCCCACGGACCCACCTCTGCTCTCTCCCCACCGGGACTACCCTCCCTGTGCCACCTTCTGAGTGTTTTCAGGTGTGACCTGTCCTGTGCTTTTCACAGGAGTCTTTACGCTCAAGGAGCTCAAACCTACAGACCGGTCCCCGTGTCAGGAGCAGAACCGGATGGAGTCTCAGAGTCTGACTTCCGAAATCGCCTTCAGTCATTGCTGGCCTCAGTTACGGAGAGGATGCGGTATTTACTATTGTAGGGAGAATTGTTGGGGTTTAAAATGTTAATTATTGACTAGACTAGATTTTCTAAAATCTATGTGATTGCTATGCATACGTATATCAAAACACAGTGTAATATATCTTACCTATATGCATTTTTAAAACACTTAAATAAATGAAAATAAGATACATGTATGTGAATAACATTAAAAACTGAAAGAGAGGTGAAGGATTGGAAAATGATTGTTCAATTCTAGCCGATTTGGTAAAACATAGATACGGTGTTCTTAATGAGTATAATCTTAAATATTGCAACAACGATTTATTCAGGCTGGAAAATAAGGTGAATGTATAACATTTTGTAATGGACACATTCAAGTAACTCTAGGACCGTGACACCCTCCAAGTCTAAGGAAGATCAGACAGCAGAGATTCGAATGCTTGTCTATAAGAGCTGTGCCTTGCTGACCCACTTAGGGGACGGGGTCCCTCCAGGCACCATGTGTGGGCTATTAGCTTGGACACTCGCAGCACCCTTTCTTGGAGCAGCCATTGGTAATCACATTTTTATATGACAAAACAAATTTAGAGACATTTTGGAGTTTAATCAAATCCCAAGACTCATGCCCAAGTCTGAACAAACCCATGCCCTATGTCCTTGGGCAGCAGGTCCACAGTTTCTCTATGGAGTCTTCTGTGTTTTACGTGGATTGAGTTAGAGATTTTCTGTTCATCTGGTAGAGTTATTTAGTAGACAGACAATCTGGGAAGGAAGTAAAGGCAAGGGTGTGAATTTAAGGTCACTGCAGAGAATAGATCAAGAGGTTGGATTAGATAACCCAGAAAGAAACTCTAGAGAGAGAGAAAAAACAAACAAAGCAAACAAACCAAAACAAAACAAAACCAACAAACAAAAAAACATGATACGTTGAAGAAGACCTCTTCCAAGTAGGAGAATGGAAGACCCATGTGGGATTTGGATAGCTAGCAATCAGACAGGGAGAAAGTGACCTGGGAGAAGACCTACGTGTCAATAAGTAAGTACAGGTTGGCTAAAATAAGAGCATTCTTACCTCTGGAAATACAGTGATTAATGCTTAACAATCTGCTTTAATCTTAAGCACTGTGTCAGCTAAATGAGCCCCTAAAATAGCGTCAATCTTTCTTTGACCTCAAGAAGACGCTGCACTTCATTCCTTCACTAAACAACACCAAGCTGCAGTCCTCATAGTACACAATTAAATAAACATCAGGACCATCTTCATTTGAAAGTGAGGGAACACAAAGGTAAGAAATAACCCTTATCCTTGAGCAGCACATGGCCTTTTTTAGAGGGTTATGCATGGAGGAGAGATTTATATACCAATATTTGTACACAGGTATCAGATCTACAATAGACATGCAGATGTGCCAATTCTCAAGACAAGAGTATGAAGGACTCCTTCTGAAGGGAAGTTTAAATGATATACGTAGGTTAAACATGTGAAGAGCAGGACATGGACTGGGAAGAAGAACTACTAGATAGAAGGACCTTTGAGAGTATAAAAGCATATAGAAGGAAGTGTATGCACTAGAAGGAGAAGTAAAGGCAGATATAAACTGGAGGGGGGAAGGGAGCAGGGATGGACACATCTCTCCTCCAAGGTGTTCTCAGTTTTCCTAGAAAAAACAAAACAGTGATATGAACGTTTGGGAATATCGCTGGTCCGAGGAAGGGAGTCGCTGACACAAAATAGTTGAGGATGCTCTGAAATGCAGATCAGAGCTAGTGGCATGGGCGGGCCACCACAAATGTGAAGACAGAGCCGTGTTCTTGGCTGAGGCACGACCGCCAACTCTGCTAGACACCCTGTGTGAAGAAAAGGAAAATGCAGAGTGTGCGGTGTGCTCAGCACAGACGATACCTGATGTCCTCGTAGGCTTCGGTGAGTAGTAAGGAGCAAAGAGGACAGTTCCTAGAACAGGGCATCAACGGAAGCTGAGGTGAAGATAATGATAAGGACGAGTGTGATCCAAGAGCCTGAGCAAGTCTTCATGAGTGTGGAGGTTCGGAGAAGAGCAGATGACAGCACGGCAAACATCCGAGTCCGTCCTTTGGTTTGAAGACACTTTTTTTTTTTTTTTCTTTTTCTGGCCCTGTAAAATTACATTAACTATGGTTGTCGGAGAGCAATTTGATTTTCTTCCAGTTCATTACATGAGGCCCCTGAAGGAGGTATCCCTTAGAATGACAGTTTCCTGGTGGGCTTCTGTATGTTTCCCCTGAATTCAAAAATAAGAGATTCAAAAATAAGGTGACCCAAATAAACAAGATAGGGAATTCATGTTACATTTTTGTTAACGAATATTGGAGATTACACATGTATACACATATACAGGTATGCATATGCAGATATATATGTACATATATTAACATATTTTGCTCCTACTTATTAAGCCTGTGTAAGTTGACTTGGCTATATATCAGTGCTTGTTTAGGAAGTAAAATTAGTGACAAAATTTAAAATAATTTTCCACCTTTATTTAATATGCCCCTTGTGTATTGGCTGCTCTAGAAACTCTCTGCATCAGTGTCTATCATCAAGCTCAAAGCAAATTAGTAAAATCTAAGTTTGGGCCAAATAAATTATGGTAAAGTCTTTGTTAAAAATAGAGTAATAGGGGATATGAGCTAATATTTCATGAATAGCACCAAGGTCAAATGTTTGACCTTAATATTTCAAATCCAACTTGATAAATTTATGAATGGATGCAACTCTGTCTTTACAATATATAATTACAATCAAATATACAATTATAAACCTGTCCTTTGAATACATCACTGTTCTTAGGACACATGTTTTGGATGATTTAAATAGATCTGCATTTGTATACCATTCCCTCATGAAATCTAGGATCTAGAGCCTTAAGATAAAAATGACCATGGATATTACATTTGTAGAATGCAATAGAATCAAAACACTTTGAAATTCAAGATTTATGGGAAGCCCAGTCATGAGAGATTCTAATTGGTTTTCCCTCAGTGGACAGAGTTATCCTTTTTTGAGCTAAAGCCTCAAATCACCAGTAGGTTAAATTCTTAATGCTTTTTGGGTTTCTAAGAGCTCTTACCATCAAGGCATTTTAGTAATCTAACCTTAAGTGGATGAAAACACATGGTCAGTTGTCCTTAAAACACACAGGACTTTTTTTTTTTTTAAAGAAAATATATTCAGCAAAACGCATTTAAAGTTTCTCGAGAGTCCTCCTAACACAAAGTAGGGGATTTTGAAGAATTTCAACCGTAACTGATTTTCAGACTCAGTATGCACAGCTCTCAAAAACAAATTTGTGTATTGATAATGACCGTGAGATGGTGAAAGGTATACCTTTGTGAAAGCATATCCTTCCAGCCTCTTACATCAAACGCTGTGTCCTGGGTGTTTACATACGCCATTCCAGGTACTCAGATTTCTCATGAAGACACCAGGGAGAAGACATTAATGACAACGACTTCCTCCCACTTGTAATTAAGAAAATAATAATAGCTGAATAGATAATAAAATATATCATCCTAAGAGGTGAAATAGTTTGTAACATTAATCAGTCCAGGATAATTGCCAAGTATGCGACGTTGCACAAAACACTGGATGAGGCATTATGAGGTTATAAATTAGAAGTATCTTCCTCAGGAGTTTAAAACGGAATGGTAGGGACACACCATCTCCTAGGAAACAGACCGAAACTCAGGATCGAAGCAAGCACTGGGCTGATGCGCATTACACCTCTCCTCACCTTGGTCTCACCTGGGTCCTGTGCTCAGCTCTGTGGTCAACAATGTGCGTACAGCCCCAGCATCCTTTACTGACTCCTCTTAGCACAGGCAGAGAAGGGAAGGAGCCAGAACACTTATGAATTTTTAATGAAATTACCGCGAAGCAAATTCCAATCATCACACCCAGCTCTGATGATCACTTAGCCTATTCAAGCTTTATTGGCTTGCCCTTTCTCTCCCAAGCTTTTTAATGTAATAATTTGACATAATGTGAAAGGTCTCATATGTCTTTATTAATGATATATACTTAGTGATTTATTTTATTCATAGACAAGAATACATTTAATGTATCAGCTCTGTTAGCAAACATGCAATTTATGGGTGACTCTTTTTCTTGAGAATCTAGCACCACCTCTCCCATGCCTCTCTCTCTCTTCCCGGAGTGGAAAGGATGGACCGGGAAAACCACATGCAGTGGCTGTATTTCTTCTCTGTGCTAGAAATACGAGAAACGATTTCTGGTGTCATCAACCTCTCAAGAGCTGGCACTTCCACACGGAGTGAAAACAGAGCGTCAAGACTACAAGTGGAAACATCGATGTCTGTTTGTAACCCGGAGAAGCTGCGAGCTCAAAGGACAGGAGCAGATACATGTTCATCTTCAACATCCAACTTTTAAATACCGTAAATTGGAGGGATTTTTCTTAAACTATTACTTTTTATAAAAGTCGTTCTATTTAAAAATTTAGCGAACTCCGCCTCTCTTCTCCCACAGGTATAGACCTTTAGACGTCTTATCACACCTAGCTGCTGGGGTAGGACGCTCCTTCCCACAGTGCAGAAGTAGTCGTCGTCACAGATGGGGCAGTGAATGCAGTGTCACTATGGCGGTTGGCTGTGTGTTTGGGACTGCGTGCCGTTTGCTTTCTCTGTGCCTTTGCCGGGCTGCGGAAGCGTGTATATGGCCTAAACATCTGCATGCCGTTCATAGTTTTGTTGATAGGCGACTTACATAGTACACTCTTTCCTCCTAAACTAAAATCTACATGCAACTTTAATTGCTTGACCACTCTTTGGAAGTTATTTAATAACGTTTAAGAAACGGATTCGATTCCCTATTGTTTAATCTGCATGATTTACAGCCTCTGTATGATTACTTTAATCCCTTTCTAAAATCCAGAGGTTGGGGGGTGCCTGGGTGGCTCAGTGGGTTAAAGCCTCTGCCTTCGGCTCGGGTCATGATCCCGGTGTCCTGGGATCGAGCCCCGCATCGGGCTCTTTGCACTGCATGGGGCCTGCTTCCTCCTCTCTCTCTGCCTGCCTCTCTGCCTGCTTGTGATCTCTGTCTATCAAATAAATAAATAAAATCTTTAAAAAATAAATAAATAAATAAATAATAAAATCCAGAGGTTGGGAGACACAGGCCCAGATCCCAAACTCTCCAACAGCAGGAGCTATCCTAGCCAAATTATAGCCCAAAGACACCAAACACAGGTTTGATAAAAAATAATGCCAGTATAAATGTAATACGTTGATTAAAATAACTCATTAATATAACATCAATGAAAATTAAAAAGTAGAGTAGGGAGAAGGCCAGTGAGAGTCCCTGACTTCTTATCTTATGTGTTCCCATAATGGTAGCTACAATTTTATTTTTTGTTGATGGAGGAAAAAAAGCAACCGGTGAGCCTTCTTGACTTTAATAGTTAAGATTTTACCTTTGAAATCACTAGAGGCCAACACAGCAAATAAAGTCTAATAAAAACAAACCATAAGAGAAGGCAGTAATCCAAGTGATCAAATGTATTTATTTATCAAAATAAATACAAAAGAATTAAACAACGACATTTAAAGAAAGAACCAAGCTTAACTAAAACCTGTTTACAAGAGACAAGCCAAACTAAGGACTATAGAAAAGTTACAAGTAAGAGACTTACTAAGTACATCAATAGAGGTGCAGCATCAATGCCCGGTGAAGATTTCAAATTAAAACAAAAATCTAAACTCTACAGAGCGATAATAATCTGTGAATGCATATAATATGGTGATCAAATTCTCACCAAAATGGAAATCTAATAATATTAAAACATGTGAAAAAGAAACAGTTTTCAAGTAAGAAGTCTACATTATTTGTATCATCTTTTATCTTTTCAGAAACAGGTAATGACATGATGCACAGATAGCTCCAGATTGCGGGAAGAGTGAAGAAGTAATTAAATTCATGTATCTTCTAAGATGAAATTTGCACAGTGAATATTGGTAAGTGTACATTTAAATGGGTTTTTTAAGAGCATGGGCCTGTGTAGCTCGTACAGTTGTCAAAAGGTAGAATATTCCCATGTCCTCAGAAATCTCTCATATGCTGCCACACACCCCATAGGCAACCACCCTTCTGATTTCTGTCAACATGGGTTTGCTTTGCATGTTCTTAAGCATCATATGAATGGAATCATACACAGCATACTCTTTTATATCTGGCTTCTTGTAGTCAACATAAAGTTTGTCAGATTCATCCACATTGACATGTGTACTAGAAGTTCGAATTTTTTATTACAAAGTAGTGTAAGTGTTGCCTAAATATAGCAAACGTGTTTATCTGCTCTCCTCTTGATAGTTATTTGAGTTACTTCCAGTATTTGACTGTACACATAAAGCCAAAATAAACACAGTGGAGCAAGTTCTTTGGTGGATACATGCTTTCATTTCTCCTGGGCGAATATATGAGAGTGGAATTGCCAGACCACAGAATAGCTGTAAGCTGTGTGTTCTTGCCAACTGCCGAACATTATCCAAAGAGATGGTAATATGTAGTCGATTCCCATTAGCAAAGTTTGATGATGAGTGTATCTTCATGAACTTACTGGCCATTTCATCTATCTTCTTTTGTTAAGGGAATGTTCCAGTCATATGCCTGTTGTTTGTTGTTTTTTCTTATAATTGGTTTATAAAACGCTGATACATAATAACATAATACAGATATATGTATTGTGCTTATTTTCTCCTTCTCTGGCGAGTTGTTTCATTCTCTCAAAAATATCTTTTGATTAGAACACTTTTTTTATCTGGTAAAGTTTGATTGATCAATTTATTTTTTTATGGTTGTTTCTTTTGTTTCCTTTCTAGGTAATATCTGCCTGAAAATATAATGAAAATATATTTTTATATTTTATTCTAAAAAAGCTTTATAGTTTGGGATTTTATATTTAGGTAGATAACTCATATTGAATTAATTCTTGTGCATGCTATAAGACAAGGAACAGTTTTACTTTTAATGTATAGCTATCCGGTTTTCTTGTGTTTTCTACCAGACAATCTATAGATTTAGATTATGCATCTGAGTCTATATTTTGGGGTAAGACCCTGTGGATATGTTAAATAAGAATTAATGTTCAGTTTGCATGTGTGTGTGAATAGAATATACAACTTCTTCAACACTGTTTGTAGAAAGATTATTCTTTCCTCATTGAAGTATCTTGGCATGTTTGCCAAAACCCTTTGACCATATGCATGCATGTTCGTTTCCAATCTGTTTTATCTGTTCCATTAAACTAAGTAACTCTTCTCTCACACTGATAAGACTTAATTGCAATAGTTTTGTCTTAGTCACAAAATTAAATGGTCTTAGTTCTTCAATTGTAGTTTTCATTTTTAACTGTTTATTATTATTTTACATGCTTTCTTCTCATATATACCACACATTAAGTCATTAAATTTAAAGTTACAGTACCAAAAACAACCTTCTACTAATTTATTTGACAATGTTTTTGATATTCATGACACCACTTTTTGTTGTTTTGTTTCATAGTGCTAGCCATTTGTATTTTCATATACATTTTTCAGATCAGTTTGTCAAATTTCCACAAAAGCCTGGTGAGATTTTCATTGAAACTACATAGAAATGATTGGTAAATTTGGGGGAACATTGGTATCTCAAAAATACCAAGTTTTCTGATCCATGAACATAGTATATCTCTCCATTTATTTAGATCTTCTTTAATTTCTCTGAACAATACTTTAAAATTCCAGTGTTTAGACTTTGAACACATATAGTTAAATTTATGTCCAAGTGTAGTATATTTCAATGCTTCTATAAATTGTATTGCTTTGCTAATTTTATTTCTAAATGCTCACGATTACACGTAGACAAACAAGTAGTTTTGTGTGGTGACCTTGTATTCCAATGAATTAATTTGATTCATTTTCAAGTAACTTTAATGTCCATTCCTTTAGTTTTTAAAATAATTTTCATAATCATATTTTCTACTTATAGTGTCTTATTTTTTTTCTATTTAATCTGTATGGGTAACAACCCTTCTAGTTCCCTATCAAAAAAAAAAAAAAAAAAAGAACAGAAAAGATAAAAGTAATATTTGTGCTATATCTTTTCTTTTAAGACTTTTTTTTAAGATTTTATTTATTTATTTGACAGACAGAGATCACACAAGTAGGCAGAGAGGCAGGCAGAGAGGGGAAGGAAGGGGAGAAGCAGGCTCCCTGCCGAGCAGAGAGCCCGATGCGGGACTCGATCCCAGGACTCTCGGATCACGACCTGAGCCGAAGGCAATGGCTTAACCCACTGAGCCACCCAGGTGTCCCTGTGCTATATCTTTCTTAAGCAAGTGAAAGAAATCACAGAAAAACTACTTGGATCTGAAATTTTAGATTTTATTTGTAGGAGTTTTGCTTGTTTATGTATTCATATATATATGTATATGTATATGTATGTATATGTATGTATATGATGTATATAATGTATATATGATGTATATATTACATATATGATATATGTAATACATATATGATATATATGTAATATACATATGATGTATAAAAATGTATATGAAAATACAAATGGCTAGCACTATGTATATATATGTGAAATTTTGATTTATATTTTCAATATGATTTAGTTTGAAATTGTTCTTGATTTCTTCTGTGATTTCTTCTTTAACTACTGTGTTATCAAGAATATTCTATACATATTAATTGTTTTATGGTCTAATATATGATTTGTCTTAATGACATTTCATGTATATTTGAGAAGAATGTGTATTCTGCCATCGTCGGGTATCATGTCTTAAGTCTGTCACTGAAGGATAAGGAGCTGACAGTGTTGTTCAGTATCTATATGCTTACTGATAGCTTGTCTAGTTGTTCTATGAAATGCTGAATAAATATACAAGTATGATTGTGAATTAATTATAGTCTCTTTTTTCTGTTACTGTTTTCTTCATGTACACTGATATGCTGCTTTCGGGTATACACCAAATTACAATCACTTTGATTGCATAATAATCTCATGCATTTATTATTGTAGAATTCCCCTCTTTACTTCCAGTAATACTTCTTGTTCTCAAGTCCAATTTTCCCTGTATAAATATATCTACAATGGCAAAATTATGCTCACAACTTGCAAGGTATACATTTCTTAAAACATTTAATCCTAATATTTTAAAGACATTTCAGCCATTGCATTAAGAGTACATCCCTTTTAGGCAGGAAACTATTGGATTCTGCTATTTTTTAGCCATATTAGGTAATCTCTGCCATTAATTACAGTATTTCTTCTTTTTGTAATTAATATAATGATCAATATGATTCATTTTATGTTGTTTATCTTGCTGTTGACTTTCTAGTTGTCTCATATGTTTTCTTTTTTTCTCCCTCATTTCTGGATTCTCTTAGATTATTGTAATATTTCTATATATTCTATTTTAATTGCTCTATTGGATATGCCACTATAGATAGCCACATTGACTGATTACTTTTTAAAATTACTATATATGTTCTGAATTGACCACATTACACAGAAAGACTAAATATGCCAACTCAAGTACAATATAAAAATTTTCTAGTGTAATATAATTTTTATTCTTGTCCTTTGTGCTAATATCATTTTATATGTATTCACTAAAAATGTTATTTTTGTACTTAATTGTGTCTTTAAATATGTTAAAAGATAGTTTTTTATGTTTGTCCACAAAAATGACCATTTATTGTGCTCTATTCTGTTTTCGTTCTCATTTAGCATGAAGAATTTCCTTTAGCAATGTTTGCAAAGCAGATCTGCTGTCGACATAATCTCTCAGCTCTTGCTTGCATGAAAAACTTTTACCTCTATTTATGATGAGGTTTTGACTAGATTTTTTTCATCACTCTTAAAATTTATTGTATAATTCTGGTGTCAGCTGTTTTTGGTAAGAAGTCAGCCATCAATTGTTTTGTTATGCCCCTGAAGATAATGTGTCTTTTCTTTTCTCTGGCTGTTTCAGCAGGTCACTTTATCTTCGGTACACAGTGGTATGAATATTTTGTACCTCAGTTTAGTTTTATCTGTATATATCCTTCTTCTTGGGGTTCACATATTTCTTGCCTGGCTTGATATTTCCATCAAATTTGGGGAGTATTTAATCATTAAGTTTTTATTTGTTTTTGTCCCAATTTCTTTCACCTCTCTCTGGGTCTAAAATTACACATATTTTAGGGAAATATTTCCCCCCCCCCCCACAGGTCACTAAGGATTTGTTTATTTCTTTTCAGTATTTTTTCTTCTGCTCTTCATGTGAGAAAATTTCTGTTGGTCTATATTTAAATTTATGATACTTTTTGATGTAGACTCCAATGTTGTGTTAAGTCCATCCAGTGAGTTACTTAAATAAACGTTAAGTTTTATAACAGCTTTAGTTTAACTGAAAAATAACTGAGGATCCTCATATAGCTCACACTCAGGTCCCCCTATTGGTAACCTCATACATTAATTTGCCACATTAACAAACCAATATTAATGTGTTATTATTAACTAAAGACCATATATTATTTAAATGTCCTCATTTTTTATCAAATGGCTTTTTGTTTTCCTGTTCTAGCATCCTATTCAAGATACCACATTACATTTAGTAGCTAGAGTCATGGCAATTTCTCAGACTTCCCTTGTTTTTGATAATCTTACGAGTTTTGAAAAGCACTGGTCAGGTATATTGTAGAATAATGTTCAGTTGGTATTTGTCTGAGTTTTCTCAGGGTTGGCCATGATTATGGGTTTTAGGGAGGAATACAATAGAGGTGAATGGGCATTGTATCACGGATGATTAGTATTCACATGACTTAAAATTGTTAGTGTTAACCTTGCTTATCTCACTGACTTAGGATTTCTCAGATTTCTCCACTGTTAAGTCACTTTTTTCCCCCTTCCCTTTTTTAAAAATCACTTCTGGGATATCATCATGTGCATCTCCCACTTAATGTGTGAAAAGTTATTCTCCACCCTCTTTAAGATAAAATATTTACATTATTTGTAATTTTTCTGCACAGAAGATTTTTCTATTATTTCTCACTTATTTATTCATGTGTTTGTTTATTTATTTATTTATTCGTGCATATATGTTTGAACTCATGGGTATTTATTTTGTACTTTGGACTACGATCTACTGTCCCTTTACTGACTTGAGTTTGCTGACTCAAGCTGCTCCCGCTTTAGTTATTGGAGCTTGCAGGGAGTTCCACGTCCCTTCGACATATCTCTATCAGTGCAGATTCCTTTTTTTTTTTTTTTCCTTTGAGCACTTCCTAGTTTTTCTGGCATAGCAAGATGTAAGATAATCTAGGCTCATCTTGTCTATTTCCTGACCTGTTCCCAGAACAAACAATTTAACAAATGTCCCTGATTCTTTGCACTGAAGAATGGTCTTAGAAAACAAATTTCAGGGGCACCTGGGTGGCTCAGTTGTTAAGCATCTGCCTTCGGCTCAGGTCATGCCCCCGGCGTCCTGGGATTGAGCCCTAAATTGGCTCCTTGCTCAGTGGGGAGCCTGCTTCTCCCTCTCCAGCTCCCCTGTGCTGTGTTCTCTTTCTTGCTATCTCTCTCTGTCATCAACAAATAGAATCTTTAAAAGAGAGAGAGAGAGAGAGAGAGAGAGAGAGATTCTCTCTCCAAAATAAATAAATAAATAAAAATAAAAGTTACAAAAAGGAAAACAAATTTCAGGTGGGAGTTGTTCTTGTTGCTCCTGAAGAGGTCATTGCTTCCAGTCCTTCTCAGCGAGGAAATCTACGAATGCATAGCCAGCCATGGATGTAGACTTACTGACACATATTTCTGCACGTGGCCTTATCTGCATACTCTTACATGGGTTCCTACTGACATCTCTAATCCTCATCCATTACCACTGAGATCATTTTAGCCTCCTTCCCTTGCTTGCTCCCACTCCAACCCTGAGAAACCTGGTTCCCTCCTTCTACTACCTATTTATGTAATGGTTCCACTCCAGTGTAATACATGTATTTTTTCAGAATTGTGAACATACATCACCGTGGAAAGCGACTTTAGCAACTACAGTGTAGTGCTGACATGGAGTTCCTTTTTGTGGTTTGCTTTACAGACCCCCCTCAGCTCCAAAGAGACATAGGTCAGCACGTTTCCACTATTCCCTCTCAGTGAGGTTTGTACGTTGATAATATAGTAAGATTCTGCTAACATTATGCATTGAAACAAAGAATTTTGCAACCTCCTATGTGAACTTTAAAAATTTGCACACATTAATGTCTATTTGCTGTAATATAGAGTTCTGTAGATTTTGATGGATGAATACTGAAATGTATCTACCCTTATAATTTTTAAAATATGTTATTTATTTATTTGACAGAGAGAGAGAGATCACAAGTAGGCAGAGAGGCAGGCAGAGAGAGACGGGAAGCAGGCTGTCCGCTGAGCAGAGAGCCCGATGCAGGGCTCCATCCTAGGACCCTGAGATCATGACCTGAGCCGAAAGCAGACGCTTAACCCACTGAGACACCCAGGCGCCCCTACCCTTATAATTGTATACAGAATGGTTTCACAGTCCTAAAATATCCCTGTCACTTTATTTATTCAACCCTTGGAACTTCTGACCACTGTTAATCTCTATACTATGTCTGTAACGGTGCCTCTCCTAGAATGTTCTATGAGTGTTACCATACAGTTAGTAGGTTTTTCTTATTGGTATCTTTCACCTAGAAATATACATTAAAGACATTCACACATTGTGAGGATTGCTAGCTTATTTTTATATCTAAGTATTTTATTAAATGAAAATACCATATATTTGTTAATCCATTTTACTGAAAGACATCTTTTTTTAATTTTTAAAGATTTTATTTATTTATTAGTTAGAGAGAGAGCGAGAGCACAAGTAGATAGAGAGGCAGGCAGAGGCAGAGGGAGAAGCAGGCTCCCTGCCGAGCAAGGAGCCCGATGTGGGACTCGATCCCAGGACACTGGGATCATGACCTGAGCTGAAGGCAGCCGCTTAACCAACTGAGCCACCCAGGCATCCCCTCTGAAAGACATCTTAATTGCTATCTGTTTTTGGTAATTATGAAAAGAGCTAATATAAACATCAATAGGTGATTTTTTTTGTATAATATAGAATTCTAGATTGAAATAATCAAAGAGGATTTTTGCTGAAAAGTCATGTTGAATTATGTATAGAGGAAAGCTGGTAACAATGTCCAGTAAATGTTCAGTAGTAGAGATTTAGCTAAAGAAAGTCCAGTCAAATAGTAGAGTACTATAAAATAAATAAATTTTTAAGTAAAATAATGTGAAGTAAATAAAATATATTTAAGAGTCATCATCAGACATTAAGTTTAAAATACAAGGATGAATTCATGTATACATTAAGATGAGAATTTCAGTAAATATATAGAAACATATATTCATAGGATATTTTACTGCTATTACCTACTGCAGAGAATCATTGTGTATGCTAAATGAGATGAGATGTACAAAAATTTAATCCACAAGATACTTTAAGCACTCTTTAAATGTTACCTCTTTTCATTATTAAAGAAAACAAATTATAAAAATGCATTAAGCATCATAAACAGAACCATAAAACTGAAGTCTTCTTTCAAGAATTTTTTACAAAATAAGTCATCTTTAAATCAATTAAAAATTAGATTTAAGGTAAAATTATAAAGAAGATTATGCATTACAGCAGAATCCTACTAACATAAAGTCAACATAAAATATTTTCACTGTAGGGACGCCTGGGTGGCTCATTTGGTTAAGCCGCTGCCTTCGGCTCAGGTCATGATCCCAGCGTCCTGGGATGGAGTCCCACATCAGGCTCCTTGCTCGGCAGGGAGCCTGCTTCTCCCTCTGCCTCTGCCTGCCTCTCTGTCTGCCTGTGCTCGCTCTCTCTCTCTCTCTTTCTGACAAATAAATAAATAAAATATTAAAAAATATATTTTCACTGTATTCATTAGCAAATGAGTAGAGCTTCTTGCAAATTTCATCCTTTAAAAATTGTTTTTTCACAGATATTACTTAGAAATAAGGGTATCAAATTGTTTAAATGAAAAACATATTCCTCTGAATGTACAAGGTTGTGTGAAAGAATATATTTTTATCCAAAACATTTGCTTCTGTTTTTCCATATTCTTAGATAATTGAGAAGAACAAACTTCCTCCTGAATTGTTTCATTGAATTTCCTGGAGGCTTCATTACAAACTAAATCCACTGATGTTTTAAATCTTCTAAATTGCAGTTTCACCATTTATTTCTCTTGTCAAACAAATAATATGTAACAGATTTGCATTTTCATCTTTGCTGTGATCAGAGTTAAAATATTAGCATACACATGAGAGTGGCTCATTAGAAAATGGTCACAAGTTCAATAATCCTTTTTTTTGTGATTTAGCTAGTATTGTCTTTTGTTTTTAGAGAATATTTTGATCTTAAATCAATTATAGAATAAATTGCATTATGCATAAAATCTAACTTTTAAGAATATTTATAAAATTTCTGAGCCAGTTCAGGAAACCTCTCAACTCCAAGATTCTAACCATCCTCTAGGTTGTCTGGGTTATGTACCAATAGTCTGTGCAGTGAAGACGGCCTGTCAATGGGAATGAAAGAATTCGAATAAAGTTTGCTTATCAAAGGCAGGTACAAAATCGATCTAAGTTTTATCCAATCTTTCAAAGCATGGGTTTGGTTCTTAAGTATCTGGACAATTAAATGATCCCACTTGATTTTCTTGAAGCCTGGAGCTGTGCCTCTTGTAGCCCAGGACCTCCAGAGACCAGCAAAGGGACTCCCATCCAGGCTGATGTCACTGCGCCACCAGCAAGATGTCCCTCTTCTGCTTTCTCCTGGACATTTAAAGGCTTCACATCATATTGCCCTATCCTTTGTTATGAAAGCACACCACATTCTCCTTTTAGAAACACTATTTCACAGACTCAGAGTTGTCTAAAAAGAAAAATAAAAAAAAGGTAGAAGCCATGTCTAGAGCCCTTGAAAACAGTCTAGTAATGGTTTTATTCCACCTTAAAACAGAAGGTTGACACCGGAAACCAGCCTGGTGGATGCCACTGTGCTCGTCCCCATCTACCTGTGGCATATGAAGACAGGTGAGGTCAGCTGCACCAGAGGACCCTTACTGTTCAGGAATAATGCCACCCAGAGCTGTTCTCTGAACCAATCTGCTTGCATGCTGAATGGCTAAGGACTAGACACCGGAGTGTGAAAATGCTTTGCTCTCAGCCTCCTGCAGCTTGTCTGAGGGTCTGTATCAGTGGTTCTCAACCGTGGGTCAGCCTGCCTGCTGGGGACTCTTGGCAATGTCTGGAGGCAGTTTTGATTGTCACAACTCGGGGGCCGTATGCTACTGGCACCTAAGGATAGAGGCCAGTGACGCTGTGAACCACCTCAAAATGCAGAGAACATCCTCCACAACAAAGAAGTGTTTGGTCCAGAACATCCATATTGCTGAGACTCAGAAACCAAGGTCTACATAAATGCAAACCTGATGGAAGAACCATTTTTGTCCTCACAGACCAGTAGCGTGCACATTCTCTCACACACTTTGAATCTGTGGCTCCAAGGAAACATAGCTATAGGGAAGGAGAAATTATCCAATTATTATGTGTCTACAATAAGGTTTTCTTTAATATCACCACACCCATGCGTGCGCACACACACACACACACACACACACACACACACAATCCATGGTAGCCAATATTCATGGATATTTTAATCTTTACCTTTTTTTTTTTTTTTTGGTTGTGTTGTTGTTGTTTTTCAACCAATTCTTTGAAAAACAATGCAACTCCCCTTCTACAGTTGATGAAATGCAGCACTGGGGAGGCTCACCAAACCACTCTCGCCAGTACTTCGTCTGGAAACACCAGGGCTGAGCTTTAAGCAGGGGCTCTGAAGACAGAGTTAGTGACTTTCAAACCTACCTGCTTTCTGTCACCAGATATATAATGTATTATCTGCAATAGATACTATTTAACTTCATAAAAACAGTTTTAAAAGCTCAAGATTTTCTATTGTATAATTAATCTAAAATACGTTTACCTTATTTGTCTTTGTATTTTGCAAAAGTACTTGGCGTGGGTTTATCAACATCGTCTGGATGCACATGTGTTCTCTTCTTTCCCTTCTCCTAGTTCTAATGACTTTTTCCTAGGTTTGCAAATCTGACATTTTTTTTAATTCTATGTCAAGATAATATTTTTAAAAGTGTTACAAAACATTGCATGTTGTAAAGTTTCTCTAGGTCTGATTGGCAACCACAAAGTATACTATGTTTGGTATTTTCTCAAGTACTAACAATTTATACTTGAACATGTAAACTATTTTTTACACAGGGATAATATATGTATCATTTCAAGGACAATATTTGTTAATAGGTAAACAATATCAGCCCCCCAAAATTGAGTATAATGTTTAATATTTTGTTGTATCATATTAATGAAATTCATTGTAATTTCACCAATATGTAAATTTTTCCTTGAAGGTTAATAACTTTACTAGGTACAATAGGTTCTAGTTCTTTTAAGACAACTAGAATGTAGGGGCGCCTGGATGGCTCAGTGGGTTAAGCCTCTGCCTTTGGCTCAGGTCATGATCCCAGGGTCCTGGGATCAAGCCCCACATCGGGCTCTCTGCTCGTCGGGGAGCCTGCTTCCTCCTCTCTCTCTCTGCCTGCCTCTCCACCTGCTTGTGATCTCTGTCTGTCAAATAAATAAAACAAAAATCTTTAAAAAAAGACAACTAGAATATAGGTAATTCATTAGAATTTGTAAGATCTGGACCCTAACATGACAAAATAAGTATTTTGTTACCTTTTCTCATCCCTCATTTCCAGTTGTGAAATTCCCACCCCATCATTTTACTCTTGCAGCTTCCCCTGTGGATTTCAGAAACTTGTTCAGTCCTCAACAATTTTTTCTTCCCACCTTGAAAACACAACAGGGTACAACTGATGCTTGAGAAGCAAACAGTGACCCCAGTTCACACTTGTGCTCTTGCCCTCACAGGGCTGTCCCTGCCACATGTCTTACAGAATGAAAGCCCTCTTGTTCTTCCCAGTGATGCCCTCCATGTTGTTTTGCACACAGCTGAGACCTCCTGGCTTCCCAGAGGAACCCCTGTCCTCCCAACCCTGCCTCCAGGGTGTGTGTCACTGGCATCATTCATCTTCTTCTTGAACAGACGCCTGGGCAGCTGTGTGTAAAAGGACCTCTCGGCGTCCTTGCTGCTTCTTCGAGGTTCTCTGTCACAACATTGCAATTTGTACCTCTTTCTACAGCACGGCTGGCTTACCCAGTACTGGCGTGGCTTCTTCCTCAGACTCTTCTTTCTCTAGCCTTTGTACATGATTGTCTTTTCCTAATATTTTTTTAAAGTAACCTGTTTTGCACGGATTCATCTTGTGGTCCATTATAAAAGCCTGATGACCAAGGAACAGGTGTTCCTCACTTGGATGCATCTAGCATCTTCCCCAAGCTTATGAAAGGTTGCCTCCAGGTGACAGTACCTGGCTGAGGAACATGGCAGGTAGGATGTGTGTTATCTTGGTTCTCCACGGTGCTAGAAGTGGCTCCTTGTGACATTTCAGGTAGAGGTTACACCCAATGGGCTACCTCTACCCCATGCCTGACACAGCCCTAGATCATAAAAGTAATGCAGATTTATTTACATTATTGAGAACAAATCTCCCATGGTTAGTATAAGCACAATCAGGCTTTGGGTATAATACAAAAAATACCCCCAAAATTCTGATAGTAAAAATCAGGCATTGGACAATTTTTACCACCTCAATAAGCAAAATAAATCTTTTTTTCCCCTTCCAAATGCAACACAGGCAAACCCCCAGGATACAGAGATACTGAGCACGCAGTTGAGTCTGGTCTGTCCCTCCAGAGCCCCAGTGAAGGCTCAGGATCTTGGAACCAATGAGGGCATTTGTGTATCTTCAAGAACCTACTGTGTTTGCTGTGGAACGGCCTGCGTGAGACACACAGACTTCTTGAAGGGCCAAGAACTTGGATTTCCACCTCTTCAGCTCTTTGGATATTCACTCTTCTGGGGAGGATTTCTAACCTGAAATCCATCAACACATCTGATTTTCCACCCCTGCTGTTCCAGAAGTGTTGTCCTCTCTTATTAGAAGATTTATAATGGAAAGGCAGGGGGAAAAGGAAAACAACACCATGATGATTGGAAAGACAGGGATGTGTGTGGGCTGATGGCGGTGAGGTTGGGGGCTTCAGTCCCCCGTGGGTCTGGAATGGAGCCTGCTCTGGTCAGATTGGAACAAGCTCACGGATCCAGGGCTGGTAATCTGATCACTGTCTCTCTCGTTTTCATGCTGTTTTCTTCAGAGCCCCTTCTCCTGCTTCCAGCCTGCAACAGTGTGATAAGACACAAGAAATTTAGTCATCATGACTGCAGTAAAGGAGCTCAGTGAAGGGATTATGGTATCCCATAACCCTTCCATTAGCCACGGACGGGGCAGCTCCATTGTGGTCACAGAACCCTCTCCCCCTTTCCTACTTGCTGGTGTATTTTTTGCCCTTTGTATTTATATATTCACTTCATAAAAATAAAGCTTTGGAAGGTTAACACAGAAAAAGTCATCATATTCAACTCCCTAAAGCTCAGTATGTGACACCCTAAGTTGTGACCCAGACATGGGTCCGCTTCTCACCAACATGGGCCAGGTAGCTATCCAGGGCATTACTGGGGGCATTCATTGGCATGCTGTCTTTATTAGGCAATGCAGACAGGATAATGTGAGTATCTGAGTACATCAACATAGAACAGACAAGTTGCCCAGGGAAGCAGCGACTTAGGGAAAAAAAGAGAATGAGTTGCAGAGGCAAAGTGGATGTAGTCGCTTCCTATTTCTTTTTGTCATCTTTTTTTTTTTTTTTTTTTTTTTGGCATAGAGGTCATATCCAACAGTGGACGCTGCCCTCTGGCATGGGGGGCAACTAAGAAGAGTAAGGCAGAAAAATCATGGGAAGGCCTTGGATGAGGCTTATCTTTTGGAAGTCTTTACTCCACCAGGGATTCAGCTGCAACATTTCACTTACTGAGCTGCCATTAATAATCCCAACAGTGAACAGCAAATAAAATAACAAAAATAAATATTAACTATCACTTCGAAGCAAATATATGTAACTGCATGTCTTTGGCACAATTTAAATGTAGGTAGAAAAGACTACAGTTCCCCTCTACAAGGAGGAAATGTGATGCAACAATGTAGCACAGGGAGGGCAGAAAA
Source organism: Taxidea taxus jeffersonii (assembly GCA_003697995.1). Lineage (NCBI taxonomy): Eukaryota > Metazoa > Chordata > Mammalia > Carnivora > Mustelidae > Taxidea > Taxidea taxus. The sequence continues at coordinate 32,394 of RCUC01168585.1, forward strand.
CGAGACATATCTGCCATTACAGTTGCAGAGGGATCAAAGGGATGCTGCAGTGTTTAAGTCATTGCAAATAAAACCACACATCTAAAACAAATAGGCAAATCCTGATCTGAAAAAAATGAATTTAAATCCACGAAAGCAGCACTGACTGAAAATCATTCAGAGTCACACACAAGAAGAGCCTGGATGTCAGGCTGCCACTGGAGATCCCTAAACTTGGGCACCTCTCATTGGTGGACAGTTACAATGATGTCCTCTTCAGAAGGGTTTGGTGAGTATTTTATTATGTAACATAACACAGGCCAAGAACTCGTGACAGAGTAGTCACTCACTAATGCCAGGGTAACCAAATGCCATCATGGCCTCCCAATCAGGGTGAAGTGAACAGAATCCAATAAATTACGGAGTACGGGACAAGTCCACTGGGGACCAGATAAGGAAAGCAGGCTGGGCAGCTAGACCTATTGGACTGACTCTAAGCAGGCACGAGTGATGCAGAGCTGACTCTGGCTTTTTGTTTGGTTCTCTCCCTCCATCTGTCTGCTTGTCTGTCTCTCTTTCTGTCTGTTACTTTTTCTTTTTTGGTTCTATAAATCAGATAATACTATGGTTGACTGCCCATATGCCTCACCCCTAGGAATGCCATGGTCTATTAGCATCTTTCCTGACCCTTCCAGGTCAAGGCACTCTGCTTGCCACTGTGCCTTGTTGTCTACCGCAGAACTGTGTCCACCTTGTCACTGATGGTTAAGCTCTGTTTTGGAAAATTCTATCATTCCCATTGGTGATTGGGATTCCCATTCCGTGTTAGCATTTCCTATGGGCAAGCCAGTCCTACGGATGAGAACCACCACTGAGCTTCTCAAAGATCCTCACTGTCTAGGTAAGGAGAGCCCCCAGTCAGATGGCCTGTGTTTGATCTCATGTAATACACCTACCTCCCAGACCCATCCCTCGGAGCCCCTTACCCTCTGCCTGATAGGGTGCAGCTTCTCTATGCTATTTATTCTAACCCACCAGTAGGGCTAAGACTTAAGAAGCCAGATGGCAGTATACTAAGTTTCTTCATCCTGGCCTCAACACAATAGTAAAACCCAGGTAACAAGAACATTTCCTGTGTCAGGAAACTCTCCCCATCCAGACTGATATTCTGACCACCCTCATCCAACACCCTTGAGGTCCATTCTTGCATGTTCTCTCAGGTCTGCCTCAAACACACTAGGAGAAACATAAAATTCTTCTGGTCAGTAGCCTACCTTCTGTCAGAGCAAGGAAATACTTCTCTGATCCCCTGTGCTCTGGTGAAGGTAGTTCTTGCTCTGGAAGAGATGACAGGAGGTGTCAAAGGTCAGGCTCCTAGGGAAAGTTCCTGAGGCTGAACTGTGGATTCAAGCAGTGAATTGAGAAGTGCTATTAGGAACAACAGGTGTGAGGGTGAGCAGAGCAGGATTGAGTAGTGAGGGAGGACAAACACAAGAGAAACTCAGAAGAGGCCTTGGTTGATCCTAGGGGGAAGCTGATGCTGGTAGGGTTCTTCAAAGTTGGCCCAGCTTGGGAAGAACACCAAGTTTTCGTGATTCCTCAGGGACCTGCCATCTTATGCTGTTCCACAGAAGGATCAGTACTTGCTGTTAGGCAGTGTCCCTGGAGAAGGAATCCGCCAAGTCACCAGCAAGCAACAGCAGTGACCCCAACTAAAGGAACAGAGGCTTTGGCTATATTGAGAATCTTGGGCAGTGCACCATGGTGCCCACTGCAGTCTAACCTTGGTGCCATTGAGTCCACATGTTTTATAGTGAGTTGATCCCAACGGGGACAGTGGCTCCAAGATTCTGGGTGGTTGTACATCCTGGAACAATTTAAAAGAGGAAGGCCAGTAGAGTCAGCCACAACGTCTTCTGCTCCAGCTGGCCACAAGGCTGCAGATGGCCCTCATTGGCCTCTGCACTTTCTAGTCTAGATTCCCCTCCCCTTGACAGTTCCTTTTCTGGACACCTGTCCTTCTTAGGCTGTGGCTGCTATACTTACCCACTAATGACAGGAGTGGGAAGGAGAGCACTTGAGGATCCTCCAGCTGTCACTTTGGGCCAAACATGTTTCCCAGGGCCTGTTATGTAAGAGCAGCCCAGTACTTAACCAGATGGTGCACCTTCCCTTGCCTGCCAGGCCATCAGCAGGAGGAATCTGAAGGGATGGGAGAAGCAGCCATGGAATCAGGCTAAACAGAACTCTGTCTGTGAACCTTGGTGGGAAGTATTTGCCTTTGGAGACCATGACTTCTAGACCTATAGTCTTGCTGGAGAATGGGGAGGAGAATCACAAACTCCCCGATGAATCCCTGAGAATGACAGTAAGTGGGGTCATTCTGGCTTCTAGTCTTTGATCCCCAGGCCCACACACTCCAATTCTGTTCTCCTCATGGGGACCTGGCCCTTCCTTCAGTTGGTGAATTAGTGTGGTGAGGCTGGCTTTGACCTGAAAACTGGGCTAGGGGTCATTGCGGTGTTTATAGAGATGGCTAAGCAACCCACTCTTTTGGTTTCATTTCCTTCAGTTATGCATATTGAACATCACCCTTGTGACTGTCCATCTTCCTCATTCCTGGGGCCACCATGTTCCACTAGCCATATCCATTGTTGCCTATGGGCGAGGCTTCTCTGATACGGCATTTACTACAGTAATCTCACCCTCCTTGGTCTTGGACATCAGATGGGGCTTCTGCTGTTTCAGGATACTCTCATTCATGTGACTGTAAGAAGCCCAGCTCTTTGACAACACCTCCACTGTCGGGTCTAGCCTTTAGTCAGAAATGCCACTAAATACTGCAACGTTGGTGGTACCTTTCTCACAAGCCAACTGTTGCACATTTCAGTGACAGATTCTCTCCACCCCCCAACACACACAGACACGCACATTTGCCTCTTTCCTCTATTACTCCATCAGTTTCCATGACAACTCTAGCATCTCTGTTTACTGGGGTGGGTCCCTACTCTTTCCCAAGAGCCAACCTAGCAGGATCCTAGCACTATGTGGAGGGAAGATGGGGCTAAGAACCCCTGCCAGAGTGTTAAATCCTCTGTGGTAGAGCAATTGCCATATGGAGCACCCTGATGACATGGAAATGTGTAGTCTACCCTCTTTGACCAAAGACCCTGAGGACTTTGCTCTGCTAGATCCTGCTGGCACATACTCTCTGGGTTCTGCATCTCAGTTGCTGGCCAAGAAGTTGCTAGGGTGTGCTGACTCAGCCCTTGCTATTGGTCATGAAAGGCAGTGGAGAAGATGTATGCTGTAAGGTACTGTTTTGTATGGCAGTAGCCTTTATGTTATTTTTGAGCACTGGGAGAGTATAAACATTTTATATTTGCATATTCAATAACAGATATCATGAGGTAGACTTCTAACAAGGAGAGCTTAGCTATCTCTTCAGAAGCTTGGATGCAAGTCAAAGGATCAACCTGGCACAAAGGAAGTCCAGAAACTGTGTCTGATGAGTGCATGTGCTTGGGACCTAGTGGTTGATTTTGCTCTACCATTGTCACCTTAAAAGTCTTAATATTTTTAACAAGGAATCATGCATTTTCATTTTGGAGTTTGAAAGTTAGAAGTGGTCCTGGAAATAGGGATGTCTGCAACATCTTGGAATTGTTTAGCTTGCAGAATTAATGTCTTCTGTATTTTCAGGTATCTAGATACATAACTCAAAAACCACAGGGAGAAGATGGGACAAAAATACCTATTGGTGAATCATGAGCTTGTTGATGATGGGAAACACCATGAGCCTGCATTATGCTCCCATGGAGAGTGTACAGTGGGGAAAACAGAAGGCCAAGGCTGGGGACATGAAGACACTCATAGCAGGTGGAGACAGGAAACCCACAGGGACCAGAGACATGATGTGCCTAGAGGTGGGTGCCAGGAGGCCATGGGGGTTGAGCACGTCACAAAGGAAAGGATGAGAAAGGGTATGAAATGGGGGAAGAAGGTGTTCAGTGAGATAAGGGGTAAAATGTGACCTTTCAATGTAAGGAAGATGAGGTGACATCCTTTACTGGATCTAGTTGCTGGGCGGGCTCAGTGGACTTCAGGGACGCATGGGAGCTGGCGGGGTGGCAGTGACTCTGGATGCATCTGAGGGAGGCTTGAATGAGTAGGAATGAGGAGGGAACAAGTGGTCAGTAGAATCTGAGTCATATTGTATGCTGTGAGGCTGGGAGAGGGAAGCCGACTGTGCGTGTGTGTGAGAGAAAATCCAGTGTCACCGATCATTTTATTTCTTTAATTTTTAAGTTCCCTCAATTGACCATTCCTCTGCCTAGAACATTTTAATTTTAACAAAAGTTGTGATGCTTCTAAGACATTTCCCTTGCAGAGCTCCTCCTTTTATAAACACTGGCAGGGTTTTTGTTGTTGTTGTTCCCCAAGGCAAAAACTCAAATGACAAGGGAAGACATAAGCCTTCCAAACACAGTGAGTGGCTAAATTTATCAATGTTCTTTCAGTTTACATGAAGTACTAACTTGAACCTTAATTGGTATGTTTTATTTATTTTTCTTGGTTTATTTGCCTCCATCCAAGGGAAATTTATCACAGAACAAAGACTTATATCTCAAAAGCTTTATGCAGTTGAGTATACTCCTTGGTGAAAGCCCCAGGCGGATCAAATGGAGAATCCAGTGGGATTAAGGTCTAGGTTGGAGTTCCCTATCTGTTTTTACACTTTTGAGCTGTCCCGGTGGGGATGTTAGGAAGAACACTGAAGAAGGCCATGGAGAAACACTCTTTTCCTTCTGGTCTAGAAAAGGATGGAAAAGGAATCCTGGGTTGTTGGGTGGGTTCCAGGTCATGGTCACTCTGGTTAGAATGGATGAAAATGGAGTCCAGCAGACTCTGAGGCAACTCTCTAATAATATATTGTAGACAAGGGGCAGAGTGCAGACTAATTAATGGTTTACTTATTATAATAAACAATAACAATCTCAATTATGCATGGATTCTGACTTTAGACTTGCACCTTTCCCTTTCAGACAATGTAGATCTAGACAAACAAAGGACTCTGAGGTCTAGCCTAAATTCCTAGCATTTAATGATATCACGATGAACTTTTATATCCTAGTGTTAAGGTTTCAAGAAAATAGCTTTCTGTTTCTGAAAGAGTAAGAAGTTTGGTCTTGCCCTAGTGAAATATTGATAAGGTTCTGATTTGCAATGATTTTCTGTCTTTGCTGATTTTCTCAGTTTACAGTCAATTCACATTTTCCTGTGATTTGCACACATCCAAAGTCAGATGAAATTAGGCCAGAGCGATTTCACTGGTGCCCACAGTGACAGCGATGTCCCCAGATATAGGAATTTGCCATTACATGGCTTCTTTATTTGGTCTACCATAAATATTTTATTTGGCCCTAAACGAGGCAGCTACTCAATTCACAATGATGATGTATATATGGTGGGATTGTTTACACTTCATTTAGAACATACAAACTTTTAAACTGTCCGCAAAATATGAATTTGATATTTAGAGGATAAAATTCACAAACGGATCTACCTGTGTTTATTCCACAAATTAGACGTCAGGTTAAGGCATGTGAATTTGCTAGTATTTATCCATTTTTGACATATGAAAAAGCAGTTTCTTTTCGTTCAACCTAAGTGCTATTCTTGGGACACATGTATAAAAGTGATCAAAAGGAATTTATAACAGAGCTTTGAGTTTTAATGGAACAAATAAGAACGTGTAATTCATTGGGATCCCCCTGAGATGTTTTGTCTTAATGTTTAGTGACTTGCTTTGGAAAGTTCACGAAGCCAGTAGTACAAATATTTGTGCTGGAATCTATGGCCGGTAGTTTTCAAGCACAAAGCAGGAGACACGCCAACGTCCTGAGTGTGCATTTAACAGCAGCACAGTGAATACAAGGAACACCTTTATCATCACTGGGCAGCAGGGGAATGGCACAGGGAAGTTAAGGAAGTTGCCAAAAGCACACAGCTGTCCAGTGTTCTATAGTGACCAACTTTGGAATTAAACTTGGGGATCTGTGCGCATGAGTGTGTAGCTCCAGGCATGTCAAAATAGTGTTTATTTTGCTATGATGTGTGCAGAGGTCCTACCTTGTGTCACATTTGTAAATTCCCAAGGTTATCTCAACACACAGGGAAGCATTAAAGAGCTTCAAGAAAAAACCATCTGTGAGAATACAGAGAGGAAGGAAGCAGTTGAAAACATTCTTGCTTGTGACCCTCTGCATAAAGAAAAGACAGGAGGAAGCAGAAATCTGGTGCCTCTGCCCTGTGCTCCCCACACCAAGGCAGGGGGCAGGCTGTGGACAAAGTGACCGTGTCCAGGGTGTTCCCGGCCTTTGGGCCTCACCTGTCATTGAGCACGTCCCCGTGTTGACATTTGCTGGCTAGAACCCAGCCACACCCTGAGCTACTCTGACTCTCCCATGTAAGAGGAATGATGAATTGAGATGGTCACACTCTATAGCGCTACCCGGGGCTTCTTGGTTCAGCGGAGAAGAGCAAAGAACACGAATTGATGGCAGAAGAAAGGATCCAGGGGGTGAGGGACTGTCTGGCCACCCGGCTTCCCAGGAAGGAGCATATGAATGGAGAACTACCCCAGCTGGTCGACACATCACCAGGGCCTCTGTGGCATCTCCCCACCAGGATGGACAACATCTTGATTTTTTAACAAGCTCCTGTCAACCCTCTTCTGTCTTTTTGACAATTTGGCCACGGTCTTAAGCAAAGGGCATTAATTACTGTGTTTACGTGGTATCATAAGTCTCGTATCCTATTGCCAAGGAAATCAGGCTCTGCTCTGATGTCAGGAGGATGCGTGTGGCCCTCACCCCTTCCAGCACGCCACAGGGTGACAATCATGCTACCTTCCTGCACTGGCATGGTCTTCCTGACTCCTGAAGACAGTCACTTCTCTCTGGAGGGATTCAGAAGCCACCACAGGTCAGAGCTCACAGCGGCGGGGGCAAGCACTCCCTGGGGTTGACGGGCTGAGTCTGACCCCTTGCTGCTCCTACAACAAACCTGAGGCTGGGCTTGTCCTTTTCCTTCTGATTCTTACATGGCTGTTCTCCTTGTGTCTGAGGTGTGTGTGTGTGTGTGTGTGTGTGTGTGTGTGTGTGCACGCACAGTGCACGGCAGAATGGCCCACCCCCAGAACTACAGGCCCTCATTTCCTTCCTCTCCTCTTCCTGGTTCCCATGTCACCACCCCACTTCTGGAATGGGGTCGCAGGGGAGCTTGCTGTGGGCCACACGGCACCTTACACGGTGAGGGGCACAGGAGGCCACTGATCCCGAAGAATGCTGGGAACAACTAAATCCCTCATCTCTAGAACTGCTGCCTCTGCCAAGGCTGCTAGCAGGCTGGGATCCCAGTCAGTCGGAGAAACATCCAGAGCTAGAGGGAGGGATATGGACCCAGGAGTACCTGCGTTTCCAGAATAGTCTCAGAAGCTGAATGCAGACCACAAATGGGGCCTCACTCATGTAGAGAGGTTGGAAATGGCTCTCGTGTCCAGGACAAGGGCTGGGAGACTTCTCTAGGGAACAGGAGATAAGATATTTTAAATACTCAGGAATGTCTGCATTATTATTTTGCCAAATTTAATGTAATCAACCTTTCTATTTTCCTTGTCTTTCAGATTACAATGATTACCTAGTTTTATTTTGTTGAACTTATTTTGTGTTCTAATTTCTTTTATTTTTGTATATTTATTGTGTACTTTATTTTGTGTTGTTTGCTGTGCTTACCAGGCACATCAAACAACGCACATGCACACAAACATGCACTGTGTGTGTGTGTTTAATATCATGTGTGTTTCACTCCGACCCGTGAAAGTGCACAGAAAGCTGAATCCTTGTTTGGATTACAGCCGCCCTGAAGACAGCCTATTGCTGCCTGATCTGAACCTCTGGCCTTTGATGTTTCGTAGGCAAACTGACTTGTCTCTCAAGTGGAATGAGTTACATATTGTAGTAATTTTACCAGGGTGACGGCGCTCTCAGTCACACGCGGATCTAACGGCGGGGACATCAGATCGCAGAGCCGGTGCTCCTGGTTCTTGCGATCTGTTTAATGACCTGGAAGATGGGAAGGACAGTGACAACTTCCTTGCTGTTGTTTTTCACTTAAATCACGTGGTGTAAAGGCAAATAAAATGCTAGCAAGCCCGGGTCTGCATATCACCTGCACAAAATCTGCTCTATGTTTGTAGCCGTCAGTATAGGTAACAGGATCCGATTTTTCACCTCAAGTCCATGCATTTCCATAATCGCCCCCCAGTGCCTGGTGCTTACCTGCTTTGTTTTCCATTCCCATTTTGTATATAATTGCACGCTTCGGCCCCATCAGTATGCAGGTTAGCACTCTAAAATGAAACTATAAATTTCAATTTGGAGAAAATAAGCCCTCATTTGGGTTCATAAGTTTTAAATAACACATTACCATTGGCTCCATCAGGTTTGCATTTCTAATGTTATTTTGTGCATTCGACAAGAGATGGCCCGCTCTGCTCGGGGAGGGGGGCAAGCGCATATGAAATGTACGTTTGCTGAAAGTGTAGGGGTTTATTAGAGCTGTCAGTCAGCACGGACACGAGAGTTAACTTATTTCTGAAGGTATTTGAGACGTCTGTGTTCGCTCCATTTTCTGCAGGCTCTGAAGTTTCGGAATTCTCTCTCCCAACACCTCTTCAAAATATTGTCTCCACATTTTTAAGGGCCTAAAAACAAAGCAGAGCCCCAGTTTTAAAAAATGTGAAAATAGTTGGGTCAAGCTAGAAGCTGGGGGTGAGCTAGGAGAGGGTGATGGAGGCCCAGAGGGGAGCATGGGATGCCCGCTGTGGCTCCTGCGGGGTCCACCCCATCCACATGCTCCTTCCCTCACCGTGGGCGGACTCTGATGTCCACATCCCTGCAGAGGCAGGAGTAACTGTCCCGCGGATCCCTCTGCCCCTCTCCTATCAGCATTGATTGTGGGATGGCTTCCAAGACTTACTTGAACTTTTACTAAACTAAAATGCAGAAAATTTAATTACACTGTCTCACATAACAATCTTGAAGAAGCTACCACTCAGACCTAAGTCAAAGTAAACACTCTGCTGCAACTTTTCTCCTCCTTTCATAAAAGCCACATTACACAGCAGAAAAGTAATAACATGAATTTACAAAGCATGTCGGCGTCTGCATATATGTGTGGTTCAGGGTGGAGTGACTTTGATGGGAAAACCTCCATGTTTTGTCTGCCATGTTTTTCAGTGTCATGCACTTTGCACTGAAGCCTTCCCGCAGGGCATCAGTCCTAAGGTTACAACTGCCGCGGCTGTTGGGCTAGCTCCGCATCCTAGCTGAAAGCGGGAAAGAGTTGTTTTCTGGAGTGCTTTCTGGAGTGTTTCCTAGAGGGAGACCCGCGCTTCGGGCACCACCCAGGCACCTAGCACCCACACCTGCTCTTGTGACTGACCAGCAACCTGGAGCGTTGTGATCACAGACAGGTGGGCTGACTTCTAAGTGGCTCCGGTCACCCCTCTGTGCTGTCCTTTTGGCCGGGCACACGATGTTGCTACCCTCCCTTTGGGAGGTGGGATCTATCTCGCCTCCCTTTGAAGCGGGCCGGCCGACAGAGCATGGGTCTTTACTGTCTCTTCCCCTCATGGCTTCCAGGTTGCTCTCCTCTTTCTTCTCCACCCAGCTGGAGCTGGTCGATGCGAACATCTAGCCAGTCCCAGAGAAGCTTCCTCAGAGCCCTGCAGATGAGCTGGCCCGTGGAACTCAGGTTGTTGTGATGATTCCTTCATCTTCTCATGCGGCATGGAGTCACTGACCTCTCCATGTCCTCTGGTAGAGCCATCTAGTTCAACTCCAGTTTTGCTGGTGAAGACAGTGGGCGTAGGAGAAGGAACATCACTTCAGGATTTCTGAAGCTCTGGAATCACTGCTGACATGAGGACCTGCTGCTCCAGGTTCCCGAACACATCACTGTTTCATCGCATCAGGGATTTTTTGAAGGGAAATTTAGAGTAGGTGTCTCTTTGTCTGCTTCTCAAGGAGCACATGGCAGGTGTCTGTCCTTGACACTGGTGCAGGGTATCGCAGAACCATGATGCATAACACGCATATACACATGCACATGCAGGCACAAACACACACATCGTACACAGCCTCACGTGCACACACACGTGGATACACACATGCACACACATACATACCATCACACATGTACAACCTCACATGCACACACATGCACACGGATACACACACAGGCACACATATGCATACAATGCACGCGCATACACACATTGTACACAGCCTCACAGGCACAGACACACACAGGGCACACATGTGCACACATTCTACACACGTGCACAATGTACACACGTGCATTGTTCATGACCTCATGTGCACAGACATACACACACAAGCACACATGTGCACACAATACACACTGTGCACACACATGATGTACATAACCTACATGCACAGACATGCACACGTGCATGGATATACATAGGCATACCCAATGTACACACATACATGGCACAGGGTGCACACATGCAAACACACTCACACACTTGTACACACAGAGCCCTGAGCCTGGGCTAGATCACCCCCTGCTTATTTTTCAGTTTAAATTGTCTATTTAGATCTGTATTCATCCCTGTGGATATACTGTCTTTAGAAATTCCAAAATAAAACTTTTTTAAGAAAAAAAATAAGATTTTCAAGAAAACAAATGTGTTTTAAGAAAGAAAATTAATCCCCATCCTCAGAAAGCTGGGGAAAGCAAACTGGAGTTTCACATTGAAAAGTCTGTAAGTTGGAATAATCATGTGATTTACTTGTTCTCAGTCTGCACTTTGTGTGCCTGGTTCTTCACACCCAGAGAAGACATGAATGCGGAAGCCCCTGTTTTATTGCTTTTTTAAAATTTAAAAAAAAGGTTCACACAGAAAAACATTAATATGAATCACAAGGCATCTGGTATGAAAATAAAGGAGTGTTTTCCACAATCCATATCTTGATATTACAGTGGAAGAGAATTTTCTCCATGAGCAGAAAGTCCTTTATTATTATATTCTCCCAAGAGCAGCTCTAATGATCTGAATCCAGAATTTATTTTCACGTGAGAGGGACAAATTGGCTTAATGTGGAGCCATTTGTTGCCAGATGAGCAGACGAAGTATTCAGGCATGCAAGGACCATGCATTCAATGAGGGAAAGAATAGTTTATTTTGAAACTGCTGAATGTACCTGTCTGACTAGAGAGCTGGGAAGGTCTAGTGCGGGCTGAGTTCCTCCCACACACATTGCTAACCGGAGGGGTGCCCAGATTCCCTCTTCTTTGTGCCCCAACCTCATCCTCTCCCCTCCCCGATGTCAGGGGATAGGGCCCTCATGCCTCCACCATCACCTACGAACCAGTCCTTATTACACTTAATAGATTGTTCAGTTTTACTAAGATGCCACAATCTTACCCCAGGGATATTTGCATTTTGAGAGCTGTCAGAATTTTAAGCAAAGACATGATATTCGGATGACAGGCCAAGACCGAGTGGCAGAGGAGGGACATTCTGATCTGTGGGCATCCTGGCATCGAGCACAACCGGGCTTCCTCAGTCGGCCCTGGCAGATGGGTTTGCTTGCCAAAAATGATGCTTGTTTTATGGTTTTGGCCATCAAAATGGGCTGGATTTCTCAAATCAGAACCTCTGCATATTCTTTTTGCTATTAAGTTTCCTGATTTTTTTAAGTTTCTCTCTTCTTTTCTTAAATGGCATTGAATTCTAAATTCTGTGAAAGGTGCAAAAAGCACATAGGAATGTTTATTCCAGACTCTTCACTTTACAGAAAAGGACACAGAAATCGAAAAGTTGGAAGGTTTGTGCAAGTTCACAGGATGCCAGTCCATGCAAAGCAGCCTAAGCACCCAGGCTCCCCTATTCAATGCAGTTCCCTCTAACCAGCTCAGGCACCAGGGACCTCCAGCCATCCAGGCAGTGTTGAGAAGGATCTGAACCCTGCAGACTTCATCAGTGCCTTTGTTCTGCAAAAACAAGAACATAACAGTGTTGGATCATTCTAAGGAAGTCAAATGAAGAGCTCTGAAAATTTGACCAAAATATGTGAAAATCACACAAAATACATTTAGGTTTAGTAAAAAACGAAGTTGGAAGTGGGAAGGATGCTAGATGTTTATTTTCAAGAGTCCTTTATTAAGTCCCTTTATTAAGAACCCACCATGTCCTGATAGCTTTGCACTCATGATCTCGTATGAACGAACTGCAGCTTGGGGGGAAGAGTGTGAGCACAGAGACTCAGCTCTGGCGTCTGCCCTTCCGACTTGCCTTATGAAGACACACAGGCCTTTAAAAAAGGGTGCAAGTTTCCTCCGCAGACATACATGAAGATATTAAGCGTCTGTATAATTCATATTCTCATTTCCTTCAAGGATGTGATAATGTTTGCAAAAAAGACACGCACATGCACAGTAAGATCTTTAAATAGAAACTAAAAATACTTTAAAATACAAAAAGAGAGAGAAAGTATCATTAGAAACATCTGTTGTAATTTAGTTACAGTGCATTTAATTTTACTTTTCTTGGCCGCCACGGCAAAGAAGGATATTCCTCATGCCATAATTTCCCATTGCCTGATAGAGAGGAACATGCCTGCTCTTCAAGGGAATTTTTGTTTTGTTTTGTTTTACTTTAATTCCAAAAGAAAATTGTTGCTTGACTCCTTAGACTGGGGCCTAAACCACATATTGGCCAAATTCTCCATCTGCATCTCCATCTCCAAATGCTCCCACCCCAAATGCAGGCAGGGACCCCTTCTCCCCGCTGAGCCTCCCTCGGCAGTGGTCCTGCCCTGCCGGCTCATGAAGACCACTGGGGCTGGGGACCTGTGTGCACTGAGGAGGGACACTCTGCCAGCAACATGTCCAGGCGTGACCCTCCTCACGGCTGGCGTTGGCCCCATGTTGGCTGGTGGTATGTGTCGCCCTGGCTGGGGGGAGGGACACCTGGCCAAACCATAGCCTGGGTGGGTCTTCGAGGGGGTCTCTGGATGATTCTGGCATTAGATTTGGTAGATGCAGTCAGACAGGTTGACCTAGCCATTGTGGGATGGTCCCATCTGGTTCGCTGAAGGACTGAAAGGAATCAAAAGGCCAACCCTCCTTCCAGGAAGGGGAAGTCTGCCTGCCTGACTGCAACCCTGGTGGTTCTATCCCTGAGCGGGAGGAGAGCTCCAACACCGGCTCCCCTGGCCACCACCCCCCACCTCTCCCTGCAGACCTCAGGACTCGAAGTTCCAGAGCCACATAAGCCAGTTCCTCCGAGTGAGTCCCACTCTGTATGTATAAATACCTCCTTCAGGCTTCGCTTCTTTGGAGAATGTGAACACACCTCATCCAGGTCTCCTGGGAGGTGCACTGAGGACACAGAGCTCCCTGACCACCACCCCCACATCTATTTCCCTCCACAGACCAGATCAGGAGCTGAGACCTGTCTCCACAGGGAAAGGAAAAAGGCCAGGGCCCACACTGGGAAAAATTGCAAAATGAGCCCAGGCTTGCCAGAGGCATCTTCCTTCTTTGCTGCCTTGTTGACTGCACCCCTTCACCTTTCCTTGCTTCCTGGTGCCCCCTCCCCACCTTTTAAATGGAAATTTATTTATTTTGTATTTGTTCATTTATTTATTTATAAATATTTTATTTGTTTAACAGAGAGAGGGAGAGCACAAGCAGAGGAAGCGGCAGGCAGAGGGAGAGGGAGAAGCAGGCTTCCCACTGAGCAGGGAGCCCGATGTGGGACTAGATCCCAGGACCCTGGGATCATGACCCGAGGCAAAGGCAGTCGCTTCACTGACAGAGCCCCACAAGTGTCCCTTAAATGGAAATTTAAATAAAGCTTCTCCTTTCATTGCAAGGCTTATGTTTACTCTCTCCATGAACACTGTCAAGCCTTGGTCATAGAGATTTTGTGATGCTCCCAGGCAGCTCTGGGCCAAATGGGGCTATAAAGTGCACTAGAAGTTTAATTCTGTCCCTTCACACAAATCTTGTGAAAGGAACTCCTCCATCACAGTGCCCAGCAGCACTCTGGGCAGCCCCCGAAGGCATGTCTCCCTTTTAGGGACCTGCTACGGAAGGGCTGTCTAGGTACCTCCAGGCAGGGGTGGGAATGAAGGGAGACCACAAAAAATTAGGACAATTGGATTGTCTCGAGGCAGTGACACCTTTCCTGTCTCTGGATCTGACCCTGCTGTTCAGTATGTCTGAATTGGACCAGACACGTCTTTTCAGCCTGTGCTGATTTGGTCCTGACTCTGCAGAAAAGGACAACTTGCCCTGAGGAATGTCTGGGTTGGTAGAGCCCAACCAGGCACTGTCCCCACGAGGCAGCCCGAGACAAAAGACGGCTGCCCCTGGGTGTCTGCGGCCCTTGATCCGTGCCGTGAGATGGCCACCCTGTTCCTTTGTCTCAGCTTCAAGCAGGTGCTCCATTGTGGCCGTGAACGCAGCACTGGCTGGAGTCTTTCGAGGGTGCGGTTGTGCACAGGCATGTCTCCTGTGAACTTTCCCCAGGCATCAGGCTCACGGGACCAACCTGGTCCCAGCTCCTCTACTCTGGCTCCGGGACATGCAGGCACGTGAAAGCCTTTTCCAAAATTCTCACTTTTAATTGACACATTCTGCCCACTGCAGGTGTCCTCTGTTTTTGACAGAGCATGTTGGTTATACACAAGGAGACAATCCATGCAGTTAGAGAAGTGAGCACAAAACCGAGAGGACTTGGGTAAGGTGGTAGGGTGGTGATCGGTTCCTGTCTGATGGGAAGGGTGGGTAGATGAGAGCAGATCGTCTGCACGCCGAAAACGCAGGAGGAGGGTGGTGTTGTTGATAATGAGACCAGGATGGCAATATTTTCTGTGTCTATAACATTAATGCATAATTCACAGATTATTACATTCTAGCTGGAAGACATTTGTAGTTTGAATCCCTGACTCTTTTCCCTAGAAATCTGATTTGGAATTAAATGCTAATAACAGAGTTGAATACTTAGATTTATTTTTCTTAGACAATTTGGTTGCGTAGGAACTGGCTATCATTGCTGAACAAAGGAAGTCCCACTTTTGGATGAGGAGCTGGGCTCCTTGGTTTTCCTATGTTGATTGCATTTAATTTACTCTGTCAACATCTATCTTAAGAAAAAGAACAGGATATTCATTTTTCAATTCCCTGGTCTAGAAGTGGACAGTGTTTACATCAATTCATCGTTGGGCAGCTTACAGTGCAAGTCATGTCAGGAGACACGGCTGAGGGAGGAGAAACCAGGCCAGGACAGTCTGGGGGCCACAGCAGGAGGAGCAGCCCAAGCTTCCCACCCCTGGCTGCCTGGCATGTGCTCAGGTCCCTCCTGCACCGTGGGCGAAGCAAGGACATCACTTTCCTGCAGTTCCAGCTCTGCTGATTTACCCTGAAAACAAAACAAACAAGAGAATCTGTCATTCCAAACAAAAGGCTTGGAATGGAACTTAAAACTAGTAAGGAAAGTAATTTTCTTAATAAATATTTATCTTTTTCTAGTGTTGAATTATTTTTTAAAAAGTGAACTTTTGTCTGAGACCGGTTTATATTCCTCTACAAGAAAGAATTAGTGTAGGACCTGAGTTCTAATTCCCAGTTAAGTAATGAGCCACTTAACTCTAGCAAACCTGAACTTTTCATAATCTGAGAGAACCAAGACTCACTCGAGAATTTGAACTTCGTGCCTTTGCACGTGAATTTTCTTGTTTAGTGTCAAGCTTTTATATCTGTCTCATTGACATGGTGCCAAATCTTATCTGTCAATGAGATAAAGTATCATTATACTAAGCCAAGCAAGTATTAAAGTATGAAGCATATTTTTAATTTAATTTAATTTTTTTAAAAAGATTTATTTTTTTATTTAAGAGAGAGAGAGAGAGCACAGGGAGGAGCAGAGGGAGAGAGAGAGAAAAACTTTACCAGACTCTTTGCTGAGCTTGGAGCCCCATATGGGGCTTGATCTCAAGGCCCCGAGATCATGAACTGAGCCGAAGCTGAGTTGGATGCTTAACCAACTGAGGCATCCAGGTTCCCCTCTACCATATTTTTAAAACTTTTAAAATATCTTTGAAATGTATGTAAAATTAAAACAAGTGTTCTGGTAACATAAGGAAACGAATTATCCCTGGTAACAGATTTCATGTGACTTACCTCATGTGCCCCTGGTGATAACCATCCTCCATGGCTGAGCGTTGGGATTCCTCCAGAATAATCACCTAATGGGACTACTGCAGCCTTTCCTGCCCCACGGTTTTTCAGTTTCTATCTAGGTTTGCCCTTGTTCTAGCCATCTGGTTCATAGCAATGATTAAGGTAGAAGTACTCAGTAGTGGGTTACAAACTCAGTCACGTAACTAAATACTGGGGGTGGTGGATATATATATATAGATGAAATGCTCTGATACCCTCAGAATTTGAGTACTGAAATCTTAATCACCGTGTGATGGCATTTGGAGATGGGCTCTGGGAGGGGGTTAGGTCACGAGGGTCTCACGAGTGGGAGCAGTGTCCCTATAAAAGAAACCCCAGTGAGCTCCCTTGCCCCTTCCACTCAGTGAGGACAGGAAGAGGCTCTTGCCACACTCCACGTTTGCTGGCCCCTTGATCTTGGAGTTCAGCCTCCAGAACTGAGAAAAATATGTTTCTGTTGTTTATAAGCCCCCTATTCTGTGGCACTCTGTTATAGCAACCCAAATGGAGAAATACTTATGGGAAATTATCAAGGCAAGCTTTTCTTATTTATTTTGTTTCTGCTCTTCTTGTTGTGTTTCATTTTTGGGTTTTGTTTTTTGTTTTGTTTTGTTTTGGTTTTTGGTTTGGGTCTTGTTTTGTTTTTGCCTTTTGTTGATTGTGCCCCCCCCACCACTACCATGTCTTGGTGAAGTTCATTTCCTTGGTGGAAATTATGTATTGCAATTTGGTTTCTGGGGAGAATGAAGGATGCCCACTTACACATTAGTCTCCAGTGTGGAGAGCTAGTGTCCCCTAAGAAGAGAAGCCCAGCCCTAGGGTACCCAGCAGCCACATGGGCCTGTCCCCCGTGCCCAGAGCCCCTGTTGTGTGCAGCGTTTATCATCAGGTCAGGCCACCAAGCCTGTCCGTCCAGGAGTCTCTGAACCTGCTGCTGTCTTGTCACTTAGGGAGGGGGAACGGTAACAGGGTGAAGAAACTGCAGAGATGTGGTGCAATGATTCTGTGCTGGAGATCCTCAGCGGCAGCGGTGACGGACCAGGCATCCTCAGCTTGGATTCATCCTCGTAACTGCGCGACCGGCGCTACGTGGGTGTGAAGAGAAGAGGGGATTCCGCTGCTCTGCTCCAGCTTGAGCGCACAGCCCCCTCAGCCACCCCCGCATCTGCTCGCCCCCCCAGCGCACGCTGCCAGGACTCAGCCTCCGCTCCCAGCCAGCAGGCTTCAGAAGCTGCAAGCGTGGCCTCGCCATTCTCTGTACTAACCCGTCCTCCCGGAGGCTAAGGCGCAGTGGCGTCGCTGGGGTGAGGGCTGCTGGCCAGATGAACCGGGTTCCTGCAGCGGAGCCGCCCAGGGTGACTGCTGCCCCTCCGGGGCGCTCCAGTCTCCCGCCCGGGCTCCGCCCACCTTGGCAGGTGCGGCAGGAGCCACGCCCCCTCCGGACCTGCCCGCAGGCATCCCATGTGGGGGGCCGCGCCCCACTTCCTTCGTTGGCTAACGAACTCTCATCCTTCAGAGCTCAATTCAAAACTACTTCCAGGAAAGGTTTTCCTGAGAAGTCATCACCCCACAGCGCAGCTCACTGTTCCGGAGGTATTTTCATCACACCCCTGCTCCCTCGTCTGGGGGATGGGACTTGCTCTGATATGCTAGCATTCTCCATCACTTGCCTTTCGTGTCTGCCTCCAAGCTGGCGCCCAAGCTCCATGAGGGCAGGGCCTGTTTCTCTTCTGATTTCCTCATGTCCCTGGCAAATGGCACCGACCAGGTGGAAATTGTTGAACAAGCAAATGACAGTGGGAGGGGAGAGCAGGGCGGGAACTCACTGCCCCCCTCCCGCACTGCCACGCCCCGTCAGCAGGTGCAGGAGAGCTGCGGGCCAAGGAGCCGAGGTATGGACGCACGCGTGGGATGTGGGGCGGCCCGGGCAGCCCCGCCGGAGGCCACTGCGCTTGTCCAGGCAAGAGATGCTGAAGCCAACTGGAAAGCGCAGAGGCGGAAGAGTGGCCGCACAACTAGCCTGGTGACTCAGCAGCTCCGAGAATAAAGGAGGGAAAATCAAAGGTGACACCAGGATCTGGCTTTCAGTCAAGGGAGGAATGAAGCAGCTTGGTGAATAGAAGTAAAGTCAGAAGGGAGAGCAGAGTCCTGAAGAAGAGTCGTTCCGAAGTTTTAGGTGCGTTCCCTTTGAGGTTGTGAGACTCAGAGGTCACCCGGCACCCGGGATCCACACTGGAGGCGGGGGTGCACGACACCCCCAAGGACACAGTGCTGGGAGAGAGAGGCTGACGGAGGGCTGGCGGGGGTGGGCAGGTGGGGTGTCCCAGTGTCGGAGGCCACCTGGAAAAGAAGGGAGAATACCTTCCGGTGGGCACGTATGATCTGAAAACTTGGCAGGAAGCCGGGCAGTCCTGGCCAGTCCATTTCCAAACCTCGGGGTAGAAGATGAAGAGGAAGACCATGTGTCTGCATCCTGCGGGCACTCTGGCAAAGGACTTAGTGAGGAGGGAGGGCAGAAGCCGATGACAGGAACACCACTGGAGGTACGTTTAGATGCCTGGCCACCAAAGGACACCGAGAAAAGGATCTCACCCTCCCTAAGGTACCAGAGGAGAAGAGGTCAGCTTGCATGTGGAGCGAAGCATAAGGAAGGTGGCAGAAACTGAGCCGCAGTCAAGGGGAGGGGTCGGAGAGTGGGAGGGACGGTCACCAAGCACGCACATGCGTGGGCCAACCTGGAGGAGGAGCCCATATCTCTCCAAGAAACCAGGGTTATGGGGTTGCTCGTTTGCTAAGGCCTTTGCCTTCCGTTCAGGTCACGATCCCATGGTTCTGGGATCAAGCCCCGCATCAGGCTTCCTGCTTGGCAAGGAGCCTGCTTCTCACTCTCCCTCCATCTGCTGCTCCCTGTAGTTGTGCTCCCTCTCTCTGTCAAAGAAACAAATAAAACATAACAAAATATTTTTAAAAAAGAAAGGAAAAAAAAAAAAAGAAATAAAACCAGGGATTATGGTTGTGCCCTTCAGGTTTCTTTCCCAGGATTGTGAGCTCTCCGAGGACGGGGACGAGCAGACGCAATGAAAGTCAACCTCGAATTCAGACAGCATAGAAGGAGGTAAACAAGCGGGTCGCTAGACCAGCCTGGAGTCTAAGGACATTGCAGGTCCCTCCGTTTATCTGACAGCCAATGGACCCTTCTAGAAAGTGAGGAAGATATTTTTATGTCCACACATTTCATTTATGGTGTTTTGCAGAGAAGATGGGGGAAATGCAAGGTTGTGTCCAGAGAGCAGATTTCAGGGTAGAGGGATTTAGAGGTAATGCAGTTCCAGCTAATGCCCGGCCTCGTTGAAGGAACTCACGCGTGGCTGCTGTGCAGACTTCTGCTGACAGTGGGCTCACAGGATAGGCGGAGGACCGGCAGCGAGGGGGAGCGTCCCTCCTTGCCTCCGCGTCCTTTCCTGAGGGACGGGAAGTCAGTTTCCATGAAGCAACTCAGGGGCCAAGGCAGACTTTAGCACCGAGGTCCACCTGGCCTCCGAGCCTGGAAAGCCCGCGCATGAGGGGACCCGCTGTGGGGAGGCCGTGTGCTGAGTCAGGAAGACTCCTTCGCAAGGACGGACACGCAGCAGATCAGATGAGGCCATGGAGAAGGACCCAGGGACAACAGCTGAGGGACTTTCTGGGACTCTGGGCAAGTCACCTGTGAGCAGCACTGGCAGAACTGGACCGAAAAGGGTAAGTTAGGTCAGTGTGAAGCACGGTCAGAGGGTGGGGTACGTCCTGTCTTGACTTTGAACCTAAGACCACCAGGTCTGGACCTTGGTTGACTTAGAAACAAGCAAGCAGACTTTAAACCCACTCTTCTTTACAATAATAATAATAAACCATGAAGAAAAGTAAAAACTTATCTTCTACCCAAACATAACAGATCATCCCCCCTTGTTCCCAAAGTCATAACGGCAGAGGAGTGAATGCAGCGTCCCTGCCTTCCCAGGGCGCGGCGGGCATCACACAGAGCGCCCCGCGGGCGTGAGCAGGACCTGTTGGAGAGCCCAGGCTCACCCCTGCAGGCTGGGGACCAGACGGATGCGCCCCCCCCCATCGGAAACACAGCTTTGCCTCGTGTTCTCTCACTCCGTGCAGTGCGGTGGTCAGCTTTTTAATTAGTGGCCTGCCGCCTTCCTATCACAGGGCCCAAATAATTGCTTCATTGTGGAGGAACCTGCGCAGGCAGCCACATGGGAGAGCGCCAGAGACAGACCACTGCGGGGCTTCGTTAGAGACTGTTTTGTAAATAAATCATACTTTTTAATTGCTCTGACAGAAGGGTCCTTCTTTGAGCCAGAGGTGACTGCGGCTGGCAGGGAGAGCGCCCCAGGACATCTGTCCGGTCTGGCCAAGGGGTCCCCGGCTCCCCGCGCTCTTCTCGATATCCACAGCGACCTCTCGGATTCCACGTACGTAGTAACAATTAAAGGCACACAATGGCGCGACCATGTTCGCCGTGACAGACGCAGGTTGGCTGCTTCCCATAACAGCCTCCCGGGCGAGTGGAACAAAGGGCCCAGGCCCATCTGCACCGGCGCTCCGTGTGCCTCCTGTTCCGGAGGCTGCTCCCCCCTCCTGCGCCCCGGGAAGCCCCCGCACAGACAAAACTCCCAGGTTCAGAGGAGCCGGGCCCTGACATTAGTATGGTAATGAATTCTGGACGCCTCTGACAGACACAACAAAGGGATGCGTTCTCTGGACGGTAACGTCGCAGATCTGGGGCCACGGCGCGGTGTGGGCTCCTGTGGACAGTCTGGACCCCCCCAACAACCCCCGTGGGGTCCCTGTCTTTGACGCTTTCCTTCCAGGAAGGGTACGGAAGTCAGAGTTTGTGTGGTTCTGTGTGGGTAGGGAATTCCTGTGCCCACCCCATAGCCGCCCACCTCGCCGCTGCCCACCGCATAGCTCAGTCTGCCCATCTGGGTAACAGAGCCATGCACCGTCCCCCCCATGCACCCTTGATGGCTACCGTCAGTTTGTTGCACTCAACCACGCACCTCCCACTTCTGTCAGAAGAGGAGAGAGAGCATCACGGTGGACTGGGGAGGAGAGGGCCCTAAAAAGCCAGTATCCTTCGTGGTCATTTCCTTCTTGAGGGTTAACTACAAACCGTGTCTCTGGTCACAATTGCACAGGCAGGCAGCCGCCCCCAGGGGGAATGCCGGAAGCTCTGGGAGGTGTTGCCACGTGGAATTCCTCGCTAGTGCGACCCACTAGTGAGTGGACCTGAGGATAGCATGTCCCAGAATCAAGCAGCCACTCTCGCCTCTCCTGTGCCATCTCTTGAGTTCTAGAATGGGATAAGGCTTAGACAAATCGCCGAGGTTGAAATGCTGGCAAGGTCAATGACAAAGAACAGTAACAATCGCCACCAAAAATGAGCCTTTGACAAGAAGAGTGGGGGGAGGAGTTGAACCTGGTGTCACGGCAGGTCCCCAAAGGCGGTGGCACCAGTCCTCGGCAGTTAACAACTATTATATAAACAGAATGGAATGTGCCCGGTGTTCTGACTGATGGAAAAAACCCAGTCACTAGCCACTGGGGGATGCCCGGTGCCCTCACAGCTCTCCAGCTGCGACCCAAGTGTGTTTCCATAAAAACTCAGCGCCCTTAACAAGGAGTTTGATGGAGTGTTAACAATCTTCAGCTTCAGGTCGAGCTGTTAACCAACAAAGTCGTCATTAACTGCTGGTAATGACCGCGTTTCTTGGGATTATTGCTTAATTATGAACTTGATAGCCGGGGTCCTGCCTCCTTACTCAGAAAGTATTTTTCCGTCCTTCTTGCTCACCACGACCTTCGTTTCTCCGAGGTGCATCTCTGGCGGTGGAAGCGGCAGGAGGAGCTGGGCGGTGGGGGCCGCCCCACGCTGTCTGGAGCCACTGCCTGTCCGGGTCGGGATGGATTCGGGGGGCCAGCGTTCTCGGCAGATCACAGGCACAGCGGGCTGCTGATAACACGTGATTTCTCAGGGACGGCAGTTTGAGTGTGAGCAAAAAGCAGACGGTCCCGTGGGACGACTCTGCACCCCAGCTGGCTGCACGGAATGAGCCCCCAAAACACATACGCACGCACTCCCATGTCTGGGCAATGGCTCACGGATGAGGTCAGAGGATCTGACCCCTGATAGTCCGTGGGGAACGCGGATGGACTTTCAAGTTCAGGTCACCAAAAACCAAGAGGCAGATCCCAACTGGCAGTCCTGTGTGCCAATGGCAGACCGTTCCTGGACCCACAGCCACGATTTTCCCCCAAAACGGATGACCTTGGGTTGTACTTCCTACTTCCGACTAAACTGGGAGTGTGCACAGATGAGGCCCCGTTCCCTTTTCTCAGTAGCCGCCCGTGGGAGGTAGTCAGCCACCGCGGGCTTCCTTCAGGAGCAGTGTCTTTGAACGGCCTTGCAGTTTAGGAAATTTCCGATTAATGTTTGTGGCAGCTGCTTCTACCGATCATTCGTTAGCTTGCGCTGGGGGAGGGGCTTCTCTGCCCCCCACCCCCGCCACAGATGTTATCATTTAACCCAGTGGCGTCCGTTCCTCTTTCCAGCCTTGTCTTTGACGAAACGCACACCAGGCTTCTCCCCTGGGAGTCACTCTGGAAACCCCCGCCGAGGGACAGGGCTGCATGCGTACTCACGTGGCAAACTACCATGTCTTTTCTGTTTGGTCTTTGTGAGCACAGGCCTTCGTGGACCCTCCCAGCACCGTGGGCACACCCGGGAGGGGCTGGTCTTTGTCACGGAGAACAAGTTCCTGGTGATGGGCACCTGCTGGTGATCCAAAAGGGGTCCTTGTGCTCAAAGTGCTTAGTTCCGCAGGCCCAGCTGTTGCCTTGAGAGAGGAGCACCCTGAGCCCTTCATCCAGTGTTCTCCACTCCCCAGGCCTTAAGGTGCCTTGGGACAGGGTCCCTGGCAGGGAGAGGGTGACAAGCCCATCCCCTAGCTAGAAGGACACTGGGGGGAGGTGGAGAGGGGCATGAACTCGAAGGTGATGCGCCTCTCAGGTCCGTCTCTTAGGACCTCAGCCCAGAACGGAATCTAACCCCTAAGTGAATAGAGTCCCAAAGGCAGAATGAGGCATGGAGCCCCTCTCATTCCTCGCTCTATGAGAAGGCCACCCAGGCCACCACAGCCACCTGGTACTGCCACCTCGAGAAACTGCAGAGGCCGCCAGTCGATGTCACCTGTGCCTTCCCCAGCTCTGCCAGGTGTAGACAGGGCCAAAGCCACTAAGCTTGCTGGAAGCAGGACAGAAGTTTGCTGGCACAGGGTGAGGAAGAAGAGGGCAGACAGCTGCCACCACCCAACCCCAGAGTCACCTCAGTGCGTGGAGGGTCCCTCAGAGGGGCATGGCCGAGGAGGAAGTGCCCAGGGCTCTGCCCATGTGGGAGATACAGACACCCGATCAGGAATGACATCAGCCCAGGGCAAGCAGGTGCCAGGGGACAAGAGCTGATCAGGGACCGGGGGAGGGATTCTCATTCTCTGGGTCCCTGATTTTCCCTACTGACCCAGGGATACAACATACCCATTGCATCAAGTCAGTCCTGTTGGATGACAAGAAGCAGGGGGGAGGTCCCCCAGGGCCAGAGCAGCGGAGCAAGTGGCTTGGTGACATCACGGAATCAACCTGACTTTTACCCACTATTGGCTGTTCAGTTGATTCCGGTTCGTCAAATAGCAGGAACAACAAAGATGTCATTAATTATCCGGACTGCTGGATTGAATTGTGCATTGAACTGTGTAACTCCGATCTCTGATGCGTGGGGCATGTAGGTCTGTCTACACCTCCTTACCATCACTCCCCAAATCTCTGGTGGCTCTTGTGCGGGGTAGGAAAGGTGTAAGGGGCATTGTCCGGCCCAGCCCCTTGTTTGTAAGAAGCTACCAACATGGATTTAGGAGAAACTATTTTGCAGACACATTTCTCTGTGCCGAAATTAAATGCAAACAGTGCTAAAAATGCCTTTGAACGTTTTCCACAAATTTGAGAGAATATTTATAATGCATACTCAGGGACACACACCCTCCGGGCCTCCCTGTGGACGGCAAGCTGGATTCATGTGGTGAGGACGGAGCTTCAGGGAGCCGGTCCCTTGGCCCTGCACGCCACCCCTACTGCCACGCACTCCCCACAGATCGCGGAGAAGACGCCACCCAAACCGGCATTCAGACAATTCGTGTCAGCACTATGAGCCGCACACTTAAAGAGTCTTACCCTTAATGAAATCAGCTAATATGGGAGCTGAATAAATATGCTGTAAACGAGCCCTGCACTGTGTCTCTCCTCTCCCTCCTTCTCTCCCTCCCTCTCTCTGGTTGCCCTGAGCTGGGCACATGTTCACAGGACTGCAGGAGGCCCTTGAAGAATAGAGAGTCCCACAGACCAGCAGTAGAGTTGTTTTCTGCAAAGGCCACAGAAACACCATGTTCTGGGAAGAATGGCACGTTCCTATCAAGCTTCTCATAGCAAACACACATGTGAGAGCATACACCGGCCCTAAGACAATCAGGTGTACACGCACATCTCCACTCTACACACTCCCATGCTTGGACTTTAAACTTACAAATGGTACAGACATTATAGTTATATGGGAATCTTATTTATGTTAGTTCAGTATGGAACTATGGGCTTCTTCTAAATTTGCTTACATTCTAAATTTGGCTATCTTTTCATTACATTTTCTTCATGTTATCCCCAACATCACCAGCAGCCAAGAGGAGGGTCGCTGCTGAGCTCTCTTCACAAAAGAGAACGGTGGCAAGTTCCTTAGTATATGCCTCAGTCTGTGTGATCATCTGGCCCCTGGATTGGGGTTGGGGGGATTCTCTGGAAGGGTTAAGGGCCTCTTGCTCCTCCTTGGGCCCCTATGCAGCACTTAATCAATGAACAAGGAGACTGAGCTCAGTTTAAGATCAAAACACTATGTAGAAACTGAGTATTAACATATTTGCATAGAGCCAAGTAACATTTCTCCTTTGTGTTATAACCATGATACACAACATTCAGCATTTTTTGGAAGACCCAACTTTTATTTAAAAGTAAAACATTTACTTTTTCTTTAAAAGTAAAAACATTTAACAAAACCAAAAGACAACTGACAGAATGGGAGAAGATATTTACAAACGACATATCAGATAAAGGGCTAGGAACCAAAATCTACAAAGAGCTTAGCAAACTCAACACCCAAAGAACAAATAATCCAATCAAGAAATGGGCAGAGGACATGAACAGACATTTCTGCAAAGAAGATATCCAGAATGGCCAATAGACACATGAAAAAATTTTCCACATCAGTGGGCATCAGGGAAAAACAAACCAAACCCACAGGAGATGCCACCTCACACCAGTCAGAATGGCTAAAATGAACAAGTCAGGAAATGACAGATGCTGGCGAGGATGCAGAGACAGGGGAACCCTCCTACACTGCTGGTGGGAATGCAAGCTGGTGCAACCACTCTGGAAAACAGCACAGAGATTCCTCAAAAAGTTGAAAATAGAGCTACCCTATGACCCAGCAATTACACTCCTGGGTATTTACCCTAAAGATACAAACGTAGTTATCCGAAGGAGCACGTGCACCCGAATGTTTATAGCAACAATGTCCACAATAGCCAAACTATGGAAAGAACCTAGATGTCCATCAACAGATAAATGGATAAAGAAGATGTGGTGTATATGAAATGGAATACTATGAAGCCATCAAAAGAAATGAAATCTTACCATTCGCGATGATGTGGATGGAACTAGAGGGTATTATGCTTAGCGAAATAAGTCAATCAGAGAAAGACAACTGTCATATGATCTCCCTGATATGAGGAAGTGGAAATGCAACGTGGGGGTTTGGGGGAGAGGAAAAGAATAAATGAAAGAAGATGGGATTGGGAAGGAGACAAACCATAAGAGACTCTTAATCTCACAAAAGAAACTGAGGGTTGCTGGGGGGAGGGGGGGAGGGAGAGGGTGATGGGGTTATGGACATTGGGGAGGGTATGTGCTATGGTGAATGTTGTGAAATGTGTAAACCTGGTGATTCCCAGACCTGTACCCCTGGGGATAAAAACATAAATTTAAAAAAAGGAGTAATTTATCTGCTCAAATTGAGGAATTCTGTATCCTTATAGCTTTGATGCTGTGATTAAAACAGTAGAACAAAAAAAAAAGGTAAAAACATTTGAATCTCCCTGATGGCTAATGATGATGAACATTCTTTCGTGTGTCTGTTAGCCATTTGTATGTCTTCATTGGAGAAGTGTCTGTTCATGTCTTCTGCCCATTTTTTTGACGTGATTATCCGTTTTTTTGAAAGTTGAGTTTGAGGAGTTCTTTGTAGATCCTGGATATCAGCCCTTTGTTTGTACTGTCATTTGCAAATATCTTCTCCCATTCCGTGGGTTGCCTCTTTGTTTTGTTGACTGTTTCCTTTGCTGTGCAGAAGCTTTTGATCTTGATGAAGTCCCAAAAATTCATTTTCACTTTTGTTTCCTTTGCCTTTGGAGACATGTCTTGAAAGAAGTTGCTACGGCCAATGACGAAGAGGTTACTGCTTATATTCTCCTCTAGGATTCTGATGGATTCCTGCCTCATGTTGAGGTCTTTTATCCATTTTGAGTTTATTTTTGTGTATGGTGTAAGAGAATGGTTGAGTTTCATTCTTCTACACATAGCTGTCCAATTTTCCCAGCACCATTTATTGAAGAGACTGTCTGTTTTCCACTGTATATTTTTTCCTGCTTTGTCAAGGATTATTTGACCATAGAGTTGCGTGTTCATATCTGGGCTCTCTACTCTGTTCCACTGGCTTATGTGTCTGTTTTTGTGCCAGTACCATGCTGTCTTGGTGATTGCAGCTTTGTAGTAAAGCTTGAAATCAGGCAACATGATGCCGCCAGTTCTGTTTTTCTTTTTCAACATTTCTTTAGCAATATGGGGTCTTTTTTTGGTTCCATACAAATTTTAGGATTGTTTTTTCCAGCACTATGAAACTGATCAGGATGGCGTAGAAAGTATAGATTGCTCTAGGCAGTATAGACATTTTACCAATGTTTATTCTTCTGATGCATGAGCATGGAATGCTTTTCCATCTTTTTGTGTTTTATTCAATTTCTTTCATGAGTGTTCTATAGTTCCTTGAGTACAGATCCTTTACCTTAATATATTAAAAATAGAGCTACCCTATGACCCTGCAATTGCACTACTGGGCATTTACCCCAAAGATACAGATGTAGCGAAAAGAAGGGCCATCTGTACCCCAATGTCCATAGCAGCACTGACCACAATCACCAAACTGTGGAAAGAACCAAGATGCCCTTCAACAGATGAATGGATAAAGAAGATATGGACAGGACTGAGGAGATTGTGCTGAGTGAAATAACTCAAGCAGAGAGAGTCAGTTATTATATGGTTTCACTTATTTGTGGAGCATAAGGAATAGCATGGAGGACATTAGGAGAAGGAAAGGAAAAGTGAGTTGAGGGAAATCAGAGGGGGAGACAAACCATGAGAGACTGTGGACTCTGAAACAAACTGAGGGTTTTGGAGGGGAGGGAGGTGGGGGATGGGTGAGCCTGGTGGTCGGTATTGAGGAGGACACAGATTGCATGGAGCACTGGGTGTGGTGCATAAACAATGAATCTTGGAACACTGAAAACATAAAAGTAAAAAAAAAAACAACTGTAATGAGATACTATTTTAAAAAAAGTAAAAAGATGCAAGAGAATTATTTTTAAGGGGAATCATTAGCCTTTTCTCTTCTCCTGGATTTATTTCATATTTCCTAATACCCTATGGGGTAGTGTTGGTATACCGTGTGCTTGTCTTGACTGTGACATGAGGGAAGAAGGTGTAACAGGTGTTATTATCGTGTGATTAATAGCAGCATATTAATTATTGATTGAGGGATTTTGTGATCTTTTGAATCATATAACATTATGCTGTATAAAATTATGAGACAGCAAGACTTTTGTTCTTTGACATTGAATAATAAAACTATACACTGGTGGTACATAACTTGAGTTATGCAGCCATGAAATTTTCAGGAAATATTAATGTTTTAATGAATAAGCAAATCAGCAAACTTAGCTATCTTGAGAATATAAAAAGTCGGTGCTTTCAACCCTATTAAAAGACCACTTATTGTATAAACGTTAAAATACACTCTGGAAGGAGGGCCTATGGTCACAAGGGGTGTTGATAGCTACTACAACATTCACTGACTTTCTATCCCATTATGCCAAGGATCTTAAATAGGATTGGGGAATAAAT
The DNA here is from genome assembly GCA_003697995.1 of Taxidea taxus jeffersonii. Taxonomy (NCBI): domain Eukaryota; kingdom Metazoa; phylum Chordata; class Mammalia; order Carnivora; family Mustelidae; genus Taxidea; species Taxidea taxus. Next base: position 61,014 of record RCUC01168585.1, read on the forward strand.
TCACAAAATATGATTTCACTTTATATATCTATATCTATATTTAAATACAGTCTGTAAAACAATACAATAACCATCATTAAATACCAAATTTAAAATTTGATCAAGCTGCTCATACCGGATGCAAGAGTTGAAGGTTAAAATCAAGAAACTGGTAATTCTGTGTGGTCTATGTCCTCAATCTAAAGGAACCTAGATCTCATGAACCAGAACAAATAAAATGACAGGTGAGTAGTGATGTTTTCCTTCCATGCATGCCTCTCAGAAACGTGCAAACCCCTGGTTTCTGTAGTACTACCCAACTATGCCTGATCTTCCACTAGACACTGACATCCCCAGGAGCACAGCTTTGGCTTCCATGAAACAGATGATCCATTGGTATCTAGGTTCTTGTGGCCAGAGACTGTCCCCAGTGTGCAGAACAGCTCCTCTCACACACAGGATCCACTCAGTAAGATGGTTTTGAGTGAATCCATGGAACTGGAAGAAGGAAGGAAAGCAGCTTCCACTGGTTGCTTGTTGCTGCTAGCATTCTTCCTATAACTGAGTGGGAGCCACCCAATTCCCAGCCACTATTTTACTGCTACTCTTTGTTGAAGTCAAAGACTTTAGGGTTTGGAAGACATAAATCAAGTAATATCAGAATGGAAATTAAAGTCCAAGTTAGATAAATAGATTGAAACAAGGTAACTTTCCAACTGTAAAAGAGTCCTCACCTCTGGACCCAGAGTAATTACATCCTGGGATACTGAAAGAAGGTAGAAGGGCATCACTGGTGTACTGCAAAAGATCTTGAACAGCTGCAGGGCAACGAAGGCAGGAGGAGACTTCAGAGGAGTAGGCGCAGTCTTGATTCTACATGAGAGGAAGGTAGACTTGTTAGCTGAAGCTCAGAGAGCAGGATGTCAATGCTGGGTCAGAGGTGGGCCTAGGGACTGCCCAGGAGCACGAGCAGAAGGAGCCCCTAGAGTCAACCCAGGCTCACAAAGGTGTAAGTCAGGAAAACTTCATCTTCCTTTGGGACAAATGTAATGGTTTTCTAGATGAGGAGCAGAACATAGACGTAGCTGAGGGTGGGCCTCAGCAAAGCAACTGCAAATGTCGTGGTCCTTCTGGACCTAAGGGAGGAAGCGATGGCACGTTCATGCACTTCAGCTCGCTCCCTAGCTCAAAGACAGTTTCCCATGCTACTATTTCCCATTATGATGCTGTGGACACTGAAGTCAAGCCACCCAAATTTTCTGCATGGCATAAAGCTTCAAGTAATAATAATTTTGCTGCATGATAGAATATCCAAAACATCTTCATAACTTAGGCAATGTTACACTGAACACAATGGCAATTGGCAGACATAGGTGCCACCTGTAGGATCCCAGTGGCCCATGGGTAGTCAGCACTCAGCAAGCTCCTGGGCCTGGGATGCGAGTCCTTCTTGAGGCCATTGCTCTGAGAAAGCTGAGCTTCCCCAGACTTAGTGAACTGAGGACAGGGTCACACTGCCCAGGTCAGAGCTTCAGACCTGCAGTGGGCCCCATGCTCTGACTTTAAGAGGAGCAAAGATGAATCCTCTCCAGGGAAGAAAAGAATGGGTCAAAGAACTCAAAAATAGGTCAGAAGAAAGAAATTAGGCCTGTGTGGCCTCAGAGAAGGCTTCATAAAACTCTGGAAAATAAAACAGAAAATGACCCCCAATACCTGAAACAATTTGTGTCAGAAATAGATCAGCTTGGTTCTGTGTAGTGCCAAGTTTTAGAGTGGAAGCAACCACTGGGCACAACACAGAAGAATTTTGACCTAGATGGGGAGAAGGAATAATAAACCTTACCGAGGACAAATCAACAACTTCCAGAGGTAGTGGGCTTCATGTTATGAGAAATGTTCGGGGCATGGGCTAAGGATCTCTTGCTGGAAGGTTCTTGAAAATTGTTTCATCACTGACTTGGTCCTTCATCTAGATCTGTGTTTTCCAACATGGTAGAAGGTGTGGCACCAAACACTGGAAATGGGGCCAGTCCAAACTGAGATGTGTTCCAACTATGAAATGTCTACCAAATGTCAAAGACCCAGCATACAGAAAAAGAAAGCAAAATATCTAATTGGTATATTTTTATAATGATTGCATAGTTAATTGCTAATGTGCTAGCTATATTGGATTGCATAAAGTCCATCAAAATAAATTTGCTTTTTTTAAATGGGACTACTAAAGTATTTAATACTGTACACAAGGCCTGCATTTTACAGCGTTGGTCTATATAATTCAATGGATCATTGGTCCAGACCCTAATTGTTCAGAAATATGATCCTTGCTTTAGCAGCAACAATATTACCCAAGAGTCTGTGAGAAATTCAGGGTATCTAGACAACCCGAGACCCGTTGAATCAGAATCTGTATTTTTAGCATGATTTGAGAAACATTCGTCTAGACACTCATTGCTGTCCAACATATTTTAAAGTAGGAAAACTTTTTATTTTGAGGAAATCTAGGTGAAAGGATGCTAAAAAATAAGTCACTAGGGGTGTGTGGTTTTTTTGTGGATTATGGACAGTCATTCTTGGTGGCTTCTCCCACGGCCATTCACCTCACCCTGGGTCCTGTTCTCTGGAGTTAGGCATGGTTTCAAAAGCACTGGACTGTTTGTATTTATGGTCTCTAAGGTATCTCAGATCCAGAAATAACCAACATTTTATAATTCAGACTTGCATTCCACTTTTTTAGAAGCAAAATGGCAAGCTCTCCATGAATGTGGACACCATCTCATGGTCTCCTCATAACTTTGTCCGGTTCGCTGGTTGTCAGACTTGTTCAATCTCCAGAGTCAGTAGAGAATTTTTTTTCTTAAATGTAATTCCCTTTGAATTGGAATCGCCAATGGTAGTAAGTTAGCAATCTGTTCTTTAAGATCTCTCTCCAGTGAATTTAATAGAGTTAAAGGACCATCATATAGGGAAAGCATCATCTCAAGAGATATATATTTTTTAATTTTATTTTATTTTTTCAGTGTTCCAAGATTCATTGTTTATGCAGCACACCCAGTGCTCCATGCAATCCGCGCCCTCCTGAATACCCAGCACCAAGCTCACCCAATCCCCCACCTCCCCTCCCTAGAGATATTTTTGACTGAGTTATTCTCCTAAAGGCTTCAACTCCCTATCTTTAGGCATTACTCAATTTTTGCTGTATAATATTTCTTATTTTTATTTTTAAAATTACTATATAATATATTATTTGTTTCAGGGGTACAGGTCTGTGATTCATCAGTCTTACACAATTCACATCACTTTGCTGTATATTTTTAATTCTGTATTTTCTAAACTTCTAAAAAAGTAGGGAAGTTGACTATGGCCTGATTGTACTGATCTAAGAAAACCCTAACCAAAGCTATAAGCTCATCACTCTATTGTAAATAATTTCCTTAGAGAAATTAGAGCAGTGGGGCACCTGGGTGTCTCAGTCATCTGAGCAGCTACTCTTGATTTTGGCTCTGGCTATGATCTCAGGGTTGTGAGATCGAGCCCAAGTTGGGCTCTGGGCCTAGTGGGGAGTTTGCTTGAGATTCTTTCGCCTCTGCCTCTCCCCATCATACTCTCTCTCTCTCTCTCTCTCTCAAATAAATAAACCCTTAAAAAAATAAACTAGAGCAAAATATTTATTTTGAAAAGGTGTGGGGGGGTGTATGTGTGTTTGTGTGTATAGAGCTGCCTTGAGTAGGATAGATATTTTGTATTGTCCTGAAATGACTTTTTAAAGATAATGTTATAAAAATATAAAAATACAAGGGCAAAATAAAATTTTGCATGTATGTAGTGAATTAGTTTGTCCTCTTATTGTAACTGGGAGTGAGTCCTTAAAATAGAAGAGGGAGGCGGTAACACAGTGCCTGCAACTATTCCTGAGCACTGTCTCTGCATAACCATGCACACACTCCCCCTCACCCCCTCCACCACCGGGTATAGGGAAAGAATTTGTGATGCTGGTTTTCATCAAACTGATTTGGAGGAAGACCAGACTCTTACTATGAACACTGTATTCCCTTTAAATTTATGCTTTGGTTTGCACCCAGGCACTGAAACAGTGACCGAAATAAGTGTGCTTGGGGAGGGGAAAGAACAATATGGAACAAGTCTGTGTCCTTATGTCAGATGCACATGGCCAATGGCTTTGGTAGTGAGGTCACTGTAACAGGACTTTCTGGCAGAGGCAGGGGAGGACTGACTTTTAAGTGTATATTGTTGGAAGAAAATTGATCCTGGGCGTTACACAAAACTGATAAATTATTGAGCACTTCCTCCAAAACTAATGGCGTATGATAAGTGGGCTCCTTGAATTTAAATTAAAAAAAAGAAAATCGTTCCTGACATTTATTAAAAGGATGAAGAGGACTTTATTAGGGGATGCTGTGCTGAGTGAAAGGGTGACCTCCACTCCCAACACAGCAGGGATGGGTGGGTCAGGTGACGGAGATTACTACGGAGACAGGGAGGGCAGGGGAGTGTCGCCAAAGCGACAGGAGGTTCCTTGCTGCCACCAGGCTGTGCAGGCCACAGTCAAGTTCTGGTTAAGAAGAGGACCGTAAGGAGCCTGTCTGTAGTTTGGTCATAGAGAGTCTGTCTGTCTGTACATACTGTGAAACCCAGCATGGTTGTCGACAAGAAGGCCTGGGTCCTATGTCTTAAAAACTGAAAAAAAAAAAAAAATAGATACTGTTGGTTTTGATGACTCAGGAGTCATTTAGGGAAACTGGAAAATCCCATGGTAAGCAGTAGCATGAGTCATACGTGAAGCAGGGACCCAGGATAAAATGAAGACACAAAATATGTGTCTCCCTGCACCGCCTGCCCCTCAGCAAACATCTTTGGGCACAGCAGTAAACGTGCCCTCACCTGACACAGTGTGGAACCCCAGGCCTGGGCACCGGGATGCAGGGCACCAGCTCCGGGAGCTGCTGCTCTCGCCCAGGGCGCAACGCCATCAGCTCCATTAGCCTGGCGCAGTATTCATGGACAGTGTCTCCCCGCACCGGTGTTGTTGTTTTTATGAGCTCAGGCTGGTATCGTCCCCTCCTCTGCACCCATTACCTGTTTGAAAAACCCTCTCTAGGCACCATCTGAAGATGAATGCGGCTGGCCTGTGGGTATCTCCCTGGAATCTGAGTATTGCTCAATTCCACGAAAAATGTCAGGGGAAGAGGAGTCAGCTCAAGAAATGCCAAATATGCCAGTGATGGCTGCTCTCCTGACAGCTCCCAAAGGCTCTTGTTCTGCACAACCTTTGCTTCTAGAAAATAGACTTTTCCTCTTGGGTGTTGGCAGGCAGATCGAGGGCAGATGAAGAGGTAGGAGAGGAAATCAAGCTCAGAGGGTGTTTGATTTTACAGTAGCAAATCAATACTAGCAACATAGTAACCCTAACCCTATGCACTCATGCAGGAAGCCGTGGTTTGTTCTGCACTGGGCTGCAGAGGAAAAGGGTAAGGCACAGCCCCTGCCCCCCTGGCTCCCATGGCAACCAGAGAGCCAGTTAAGAAAACTCCTCCTCCAGGGGACAGGTGATATAGGGATAGGATGAGTGAAAAATTCAGCTCAGAATGTCCTGGGAAGGATTCCCAGAGGAGGTGCTGACTGGGCACAGAAGAGCCTTCAGGTGTGGCTGGAACCAATAATAGGTTGGGGAGGGGCATGTAGGGGCTGGAAGGGGTGCAGTTGCTGAGCATCTGGGATGGGCTCCTGTGACCACAGGGAGTCATGCACTCTTCTAAAGATCTTATCTGTTTCTGATACAGAATCCAGTCTAACCTGAGATGGAACACAGGTAGGGTGGCTCCCTCCACTTCTCTCAAGGATTTATCGCAAAGAGACAAGAGCAAGGGCATGTGTCCTGGGGAAGGAAGGAGGGCATGGAGGAAGACCCTTGAGGGAAGCAAAAGAAACTCCCCAGCCAATGGGTGACATAGAAAGGGAGGATGGGGTAGCTCCAAGGCGTTAGTGTGCTCCATGGTTGAGGAAAACAGGTAAGGAACAGGTTTGCTTGCAATAAGTGTCAGGGTCTGGGGGACATACAAGACAAGGAGATAGATGTTGGGTTTCTAGAACCAGATCATCATCAGACCCCATGAGGTCTCTAATGGCATGAGCACCCAAGAGAGCTCAGAGCCAGTGACAAAAGAACACAGAAGCCAGGGAAGGTGGAAAGGACAAAAGACAAGGACAGACTGAGGAGTGTGCAAGAGGGGCATTGGCATGGGGCTGAGGGGCTGAGGGGCTGGGACACGTGCGGGGCATGGGGTTGCTGGTGTCCCAGATGCTGATCTGCATGGCGAGGAGGGGGCAGAAATGCATGTGGTGAGCATAGATAGCCTCTTAAAGAAAAGTGGCAGCAAAGGGATCGAGGTGAGCCAGGTCTGAAGAGAATCGAAGAATAAAGTGACCCTCTCTTACAGTAGGTTACAATTACTCGCTGCCTGAAAGTGAGAAGAAGGATCCAGTGGTAAAAGGAAAAATGGGATGTGGCAAGGAGCAAATGGGACTTACAAAGATAACAGTAACAGTTTCTTCTTACCTGGTTTGTTCAAGACAAGACTTGTGAGCTACTTGTGTTTTTATTTTTATTTTTTCTCTAGGACTTCCTCAATATTGAAAAATCTCGTGATGGGGGCGAGAAGTTGTCCACACGCTGGTACTTGGCAGAAGCATGACCCAAATCTAACGCTGCTTTTACAAACCTCTCATGGGCTGTTCGTGGGAGACCATGGCCCTCGGACTTACCTGATGAGAGACACCCGTACTTCGCAGGGACCATGAGCATGGGGTTTTGAACTAAAGAGGCCTAGATTTCACATCTGCCCTTGCTTCTCTCACTGTTCCAGGCTTAAAGAGATAGAACTCTTTCTATGTAGCTCTTCTTTCTATAGAACTCTTTCTCTTTCACGTGTAACAATGTACACGTTTAAGGTGTATACTCGTTTATTTTGCAACGATTCTCATCTTGGCTTAGCTAACAT
>RCUC01168586.1:0-45696 GCA_003697995.1 Taxidea taxus jeffersonii
TCTAAGGTTAGTGTAATAATTTCTACTGCCAAGAGATCTAAAAATATGGTCCAAACAACAATCTGCACTGTTAAAGCAATAAAGCTCTTACCTATTAAGGTAAGACATTCAATGCTTGGACTTATTAAAAATGTTTTTCTTTGATTGTAATAAACAAACTTAATTTTTAAGGCTTTTTATGTAGACTAAACAAAGACTTTTTTGAAATTTTTTTTTATTTGATAGACAGAGATCACAAGTAGGCAGAGAGGCAGGCAGAGAGAGAGGGCAGGGAGTGAGGGGAAGCAGGCCACCCGCCGAGCAGAGAGCCCGATGAGGGGCTCGATCCCAGGACCCTGGGATCACGACCTGAGCCAAAGGCAGAAGCTTTAACCCACTGAGCCACCCAGGCACACCAACAAAGACTTTTTTTTTTTTTTAAAGATTAATTTATTTGAGAGAGAGAGTGTTCGTGTGTGTGTACATGAGTAGGAGCAGAGGCAGAAGGGGAGAGAGAGGGGAAGCAGACTCCCCAGGGTAGCCTGATGTGGGACTCCATCTTAGACTCTGAGATCACAACCTGAGCTGAAACCAAGAGTCGGACACTTAACCGACTGAGCCACCCAGGCACCCCAACTGAGCAAAGACTTCTAAAAAAAAATTCACTATGGAAAGAAAAATGCCTGTTAGGGGCCCTCCCTTTTCTCAGAGTTGGAAGAATGGGACTTGCACCATGTTGTGTTAGGACTACGCAACAGTGTCTATAGCTATAGTACCTTTTTAGATAAGTGGTTTCTTTCTGCAAAAAGCTAAGTCATGCCTGTCTTTTGCATATTCCCTGTATTAACATTATTTTCTCTGCAGCAACTGTTTAATTGAAATAGAATCAAGAGTTTCTGCTGAACACTTGCCTAAGATCTAAGAGACCTATGAGCACTGGCACAAAGGGGAGAATCTCTAAGGAACCTTTTGACACTTGGTTTCTTGTGATTGAGGTCCCCCATTCTTAGCAATGATGCAGCCCCAGATCTCCACCTTTCTTCTCCGGATAGGTTCACCCTGGTCCCCAGACACATTTTTGTGATCTTTCTGTCTGTTTTGTTACTTGGAATGGCCTCTGGGCTACTGCCCAGCTACAAATCCTACTCACCCTGCAATCCAGTTCACGTGTCTTCTCTTCCAGGGAGCCTTCTCAGACTAGATCTCCCATAGGTAATATTCATTATTCTTATGGTTTTTATCTTCATCTGTAAATGGGGAAGATAATAGTACTTATAGCATGAAGTTGTTGGAGGATTAAATGACTTAATTCATGTAAAAGGATTAGAACATGCTATAAACATAATGATGTTATTAACAGTTTGGCTATTATTATTAATTATAAAATATCTGATATTTAAGATATTTTGTCCCTTTTGTTGAATATTTTCTTTCTTTCTTTGCTTGCTTCTGTGTTTATGCTTTATCTCCACAAGAGAGGGAGAAGAACAATGCAGGTTTGTAGCTGGAGAGCACCCTTGTTCTTGATATGTGTGTAGTTATGTGCTGCACACTGGTGAGTGTACAGAGAACCCAAGACCAAGTCCCATGGACACAATGACCAAGGATCCACAAGCCTGGAAACCTGTGAAATTTTATTCTTATTAAAACCTTGTTCACCACTCATTTGACTGCACAATTCCAAGGCAGAGAAACAGATCAGGCTGGTTTGTGACTTACCATCATTGCAATAGGGGCATTCCAACTCAAAAACTTTCCCGGAAACAGTCCTACTTTTAGCAGGGCAGTGAAAGAAGAGGATGCAAACATAGCCCAGTGGTCTTCCAGAGCCAAAGCTCAGAGAATTTGGCTTTCCAAGAGAGTGAATTCCTCAATCCCTGAAATGAGCAACAGTGCTGAAGATAAGTGGTACTTCTGTCAAGGGGTATGGTAACACCAAGCAAGACTCACGGGTTCATTTTCCTTTTATGAGCCCAAGAGGCGTTCATAATCACAAGGAATGGCTGAATTGCTGATTATACTGGGGGTCATGGAGGTGATGAGGGTTCCTTCCTTCCTTCATTCTCTCCTTCCTCCCTTCCTTCCATCCTTTTTTTTCCTTTTCATAATATATTTCTAATGTCAAACATTTCCTTTGATGATTACTTGGATGTTCTAGCACTATACAGACCTGCCCTCCATTCCCCTCACCTCTAATCCCCAACTGGCCAGCCACGGAATAATGAGATTTGACTCAATAAACTTCATTCAACTCTTGCATATTAGAAGCTAACTTTTCTGTCAACAAATATTTATTGAGTGAACAGCAAGTGTCAGCACTAGCCTAGGTTCTGGGGAAAGAACAGTTAATGAATGAGACAAAATCATGATATTTATTTTCTAGGGAAGGGAGATACACACCAAATGAAAAATACCAATGTTTCAGATTACGGTAAGTAGTATGAAGAAAATAAAAGTAGGTAAAGGGAATAAGGAATGTTGGTGTGTGTGCACATTATGTATGGGGCAGTTAGGGAAGTCTGCTTTGATAAGGTAGTGCTGGACAGAGACTGGAAGGAAGGCAAAGGGCAAGCTACGTACAAATCTGAGGAAATAACTTTCTAGAAAGGTCCGCAAATGCAAAGGCCCAGACAGAGGAGCAAGTTTTGTTTATCTGGTGAACAACGATGGGGCAGGATGCGCAGGGAAAAGTGATAGGAGATGAGGTCAGAGAGACAATGGGGCCAGATTGCAAAGGGTACAGGAATGACTTGGGCTATTCCTCTGAGTGTTGTAGGAGCCATGGGCAAGTTTAGAGCAGAGGAATGACATTTTGGCTGTTGTGAGGATGGTGAACAGAAAGCCAGAGGCTGGGAGCAGGAAGGAGGAAAGGCAGGAACTTCTGGTGGCCATTTAATTGCCACTTGTCCTTTCCTATTTTAGTACTAGAACCCTGATTTTTTGGTGGTGGCTGTGTGCCCAGCTGAAATCTCTGTTTCTTGGATCTCCCTTAGAATTGGACCATAGTCCTGTGGCTACGTTCTGGCCAAAGAACTGTAAGAAGATGATGGATAGCATTTTTGGAACAGTGTTTAAAACGACCTACTCGGTTGGGAGGAGGTCGTCTTCTTCTTTTGCTTCTTCCTGTTGCCAGCCGGGAACATAACCATAAGGGCTGGAGCTCCAGTGGCCATCTTGAATCATCAGGTGACATTTAAAATGAGGATGATGGAACAGAAAACTCCTAGAGCTCCCTGATGAGAGCATGGAGATGCCTCACCGGCTCTGCCCTGCCTATTTCTGGACTCCTTTCACATGAGGGAGAAATGCATTCCCATATTGTTCAAGCCATTGTTATTTGGGATTTTTTTTAGTTCAACCCAGCTGAACCTGAATATAACTGATACCAGAGCCCATGGCAATGCTCTAGGTGAAAGAGCTGGTGGACCAGAGAAGTAGCACAGGAAGTCAGATTCTCATTATGTTTTTGAAGGTAGAGCCTTTAGGATTTGTAGGCGCTTGAGACACGGGAGTGAGGGGAGGAGAAAAAGTAAGGACGACTTCCAGGTTTTGCATCGAGTGTCTTGATAGTGCCATTAATTACAGAGTGGCAGAAGACGGGAAAGAAAGCACGTGGGGGAGTGGGGCTGGGCTGGGGCGGAATCAAGAGTCCAGGGCAGTGGCAAGTTGGCCTTGCTAGAAGCAGGGAGGGACACAGTGAGACGGGATGGCAGGTAGAGAGCATGGGCCATACACGGTGGAAAAATGGAGGTGCTCCTGTCCAATGCTTCCATTTTCTCAATAAAGCACGAGGCCAGGTCATAGCTGAGACTGAAGGGATGGAGGTAGAGGATGGAGATAGGGAGGAGAGAGAAGGGTGAAGTAGTCATTTTAGAATGTGGGTTTGCTGGGTAGCAATGAGCAAGCTTTGCTGGACATTTGGGCTAATTTAAAGCGAAGCGATTAGCCACACTGTGTGTCTTTCTGCAGTCCAGTCCGGTGGCACCACTGGGTTTCACAAGGTTTTGCCAGGCAAGTATGGACCATATAAAACGAAAGGACATAGGGAATGACAAGGAAGGATCAGGAATCATAACTGGAGAAGGAAGCAAGTGAACACACAAGTGGAATGATGGATGGAAAAGTTAGGGGTTCCTAAAAAGGCTGAAAAATGGCCAGAGTGTGGGCACTCGAGGAGCTAAGCGGAAGGACAGGAGCTGATGGTCGGAGGGGGCTACTGTCGAAAATGAGGGGCTCAGATGAGAGAAAGAAAAAGTCATTGAAGAGAGAAGGGATAGAAAAGTCCAAGGTACTGGAGGGAGGTCAATGTGTTAAGGTATATTAACTATAAGACTAAGAATAACAATTGTTCACAAATTTGTATAATGAGTTGATTTATTAACGGTTTGAATAAAGATACCATTCATCAGTATAAGTACTTTAGATAAAGAGTTTTTTTAAATTTTTTTTGTTTTGTTTTGTTTTAATGGGACATTTATAGGACTTCAAAGAGCAAAGTTTTACCCCCAAAAATACAAGGCATTTTTTCCCATGTGGGACTTCTTTGTTACTTGGTTTCCTTCCCTTGTTGAGTTTTTATTTTTATTTTTTTTCCTTCCTGAGTTTTTAAAGGTGATTAGTCCATTAACGCAATCTTTAAAAAACTGACCTGTTTTTTTCTTTCTAAAATTCTTCATGTCACAGTGTGTTTCTTCGATGCTGGGCCTCATCCCCTTGTCCTTACCTCATAACTTTTTTCACAATTGAAAAAAAAACACTTTTTCCCATATTTACTTACTTTTACAGCTGTTTATTTCCTTTCTTCCTGCCTTGTCTCCCTGTTATAACCTTACTCTTGCTCACATTCCTTTGTTGAGGGGAAAGAACTGGAAGGTTTCCCAAATTGTTCCGGGAGAGAAGTCTCTAGACCCTGGGCAGGCCTTGTGAGCACGCAGGACCTTGCATAGTACATCTAATGAAAAACATTCATCTCACAGGGCCAGGCCACAGGTACAGGTCTGATTTGTCAAAGGTGGTCTCTGAAACATTATCAACATTGCTTTGCTTTCCAGCCCCTCGGTCCCTCTTCATTAATGCAAAAGTTATTAATTGAGAGCCTATTCTGGGCTACTCAGTGTGGTGATTAAAGTAATCCGCATTAATGGGCAATGACTGATTGGCTTAATTCTCTCAGGGGCATTCACATTTCTCAAATATGCATATTAATCCAAATAAATCTCTGTTTCATGGAATAAATGTGAAACAAACCATTAAGAGTCTATTTGGGATTTTTGGTGACAGAACAAAGGGACTTCCCTTCCCTTGGGATCCCAAAGCAGCCTTCTGATCCCTGAGGAAGTGGGCTAAGACAGAGAACTGGGAGGTAGAATGTATGTGTGTGTGTGTGTGTGTGTGTGTGTGTGTGTGTGTATAACAAGACCCACCTCATCTCTAACTCTCTCCAGCTTATGATCTATGTGTCTTCTTCACTTCTTTCAGATCAGGAGCAATAGGTACGTATGGATTACAGTTAAATTCCATTACTCTTAGATTATAAACTCTTGCTCTTAGGATCCTATTCCCCAATTTTCCACGGAAAAGTTTTCAGATACCCACCTTTAAAAAGGTTTTCAGGAAAACAGTCTTAGCTTCATAGAGGTCCTGGCTGCTGATTCTTCCTTGTCTCTGTTACTGGAATGAGAGAGGAGCCAGAGATGAGAGGCACCAAAACCCAAGGTGTCAGTTTCTCAAGGTGGCCTGGGCTCAGTGAGCTATATCTTTTCCTGCAATCACTGCAAATTATGGGAAAAGGATCCTGGCTGGGAGATAGTGCAATACAGTGGTTAGGATAGTAGGCTTGAGGATGGGACAGATATGATGAGCGTGGCTCCCAACCCAATTCCTAGGCTCTGTGTCCTTGGGCAAGTCACTTTAGCTTCGGGCGGTGCAGCTTCTCTATACAGCAAAAAATGATTCTTACTGAAAGTGTGGCTGATGAGAGCAGCCCTTTCGTGCATCGCCCACCTTCGTTGCCAGATCTGTGTGGAATGCAGGCTTTCTACGTTGGGGGGTTTTCTTTCAGGTCCAGAGGCTTCCCATGGAATGAAGGGAAATGGGGTATGTAAGGGCTCTTCCCCTTCATCTCTGCTAGAGGACCGACCTCCTTGAGTCTTGCCTCTCTGGTTGCTACATGGAGGAGCAGCTCTGTGGAGGAGTAGCTGAAGAGCCAGGGCGAGCAAGAAGAGAGCGTCCTCTTCCCTTTCTCTTCCAGGAGTCGGGGTGCTGAGCCTGGCCCCATGGGGCATGTTTAATCTTAATTCACACCACTTGCTCTTTGACCATCTCAGCGAAGCCTGGAATATATACCCAAGTACCTTTTACCGGCTTTTTGTAAGCAGCTCAGGATACAGGAGAATCAAGTTTCTGAAATGAAGAAAATACAGATACAGTTAAAGAAGTCGTGCTTCTTCCTGCCCGGGGACTGTTTACAAGAGGGAAGTCAGCGGGGCCCCCAAGAGGTCGCTAGTGGCGCAGAAACTGAGGCCAGATTGTAGAGCAAGGGGGAAGGAGAAAAACACCCAGAAACTTTCTTCCTAGTTGCGAATAATCGCCGCCCCCCCCCCGCCCCCTTCGTCCCTCGGTCAGAGGCAGTAACGTGACACCCAGGAGAAACCCGGAGACCCGAGCGCCGAGAGGGAGGGAAGAGGGAGGAGAGAGGACTGCGGAGAGCCGGAGAGGGAAAGGGGAGGGGAAGAAGGAAAACCCCTGTCAAGGAGGTGGAGCGAGGGGCTGGTGTCCGCCTCCTGTTCCTCCCTACCGTCTTTTAGAGGAGTCTGAACCGGGACAAAACCCGCCGAGACCGACAGACACAAAGCCGGGGGGTCCACGCTGGCGCTGGAGGCGAGCCCCGGCGGCCGCGAGCGAGCCCGAGGCGCGGCGGGGCGCGGGGCGCGGGGGCGCTAGCGGGCGCGGGCCGAGCCGGGGCCGGGCACCTCGGCTGCTCGGGCCGCGGCGGTGGGGACCATGCCGAGGAAAGTCTCCTGAGCCCGGCAACTTCGGCCCCTCCCCGCCCCCACCCGGGCTGCCCTCCGCGCGGCCCTTCCCATGTGCAGCCGGGCGGCCGGGCTCTCCTCCTCGCAGGCGGATGGGTGACCTTTTCCTGGCACGGGCAGGCTGTGAGAGGTGGCGGAGCAGGCGATGAAGAAGAAGCAGCAGCATCCAGGCGGCGGCGCGGATCCCTGGCCCCATGGGGCCCCTCTGGGGGGCGCCCCTCCAGGCCTGGGCAGCTGGAAGCGCCGGGTCTCCCTGCTGCCTTTCCTGCGCTTCTCCCTCCGGGACTACGGCTTCTGCATGGCCACCCTGCTGGTCTTCTGCCTGGGCTCCCTCTTCTATCAGCTCAGTGGCGGACCCCCTCGCTTCCTGCTCGACCTGCGGCAGTATTTGGGTAAGGAAGGGGGGCGGGCGAGGGCGGCGCCGGCCGAGCGAACTTGTGCGGGGGGGCGGGGAGAGGGGCGCCGGGGACTTGTGGCGCTGCGACCGCCCGCCGGCGCCCCGAGGCTCCCCAGGTGGGACTCCGGGTGCTGGCTTTCTCCCGCGCGTCGGTCCCTCTGCCCCGAGGCGGAGGCGCTGCCTGGGTGGCGCGCGGGGCAGGTACCCCGGGCTGGGCACCGCATACCTTCCCCGCCTCTGCCTGTCGGTCTGGGGCGGAGTGCAGGCGTGTGTGTTTGTGGGTGTGTGCGAGTGTGTGTTTTCTGGCCCGGAGGTGTGGGGAGCGGCGAGGGGAAGACACCCCCACCCCCGGGCCCGAGGCATGGTCAGTGATCGCCGTCCTCAGTCCGGTGAGCACTCCAGGTCGTGCGGGGGGTTGGGGTTCGCTCCTCACCCCGCTTGCTTCTGCCAGTTCCGCCCCGCGAGTCCCTCTCTTGCTCGTCAGCTCAGTGGCCCAGGGGCAGTTTTCGGCTCCGTGCTAACCCTGGGCTGTCTTGTCTTTCGATAACAGTGACGGGGACGCGGGGAGCCGCCGTGCCTGGGGCGGGGGACGGGGGTCCCGGGCTATCCAAGGGCGCGGGTCAGCCTGGCTGGCAGTGTCGCCTGCTTTGACCTGAAGAACCTCTGCGCTGCGTGTGTTTCAAGTCAGAACTTTTTTTGGGGGGGGGGGGGCTTGTGCTTGGTTTCTTAAAAGCGAGGCCGCCTATTTTTAGCAGAGGTGAGGAAGGGGTTGCACGGAGAGAGAAAAGAGCGGCTGCAGAGAAAGGGCGTGACTCCCAGCTTGGTGCGGCGCGGGGAGGGAGGTGCCAGAGCCAGGCGAGCGCAAACCCAGGTCCCCGGACCGCGGCTGTTGCGCGCCCGGGCCTAGGGAGGCTGCAAATCTCACCCGTCGTGGCCAGAAGAGGTTTTGCAGGGGCGGGGTGGGGGGAAGAGGCTGGGGAGTAGCCAGCTCCTCGCAAAGGTCCGAGGTGATGAACCTGAGCCACCGGGCAAACATCAGGCATCTGCCTGCCGTGAGCCGGTGTGCACAGGGAAGCCTCCGAAGCGCTGGACCATATCGGGCCGAAAGACTCCAGTTGGCTGGAGGCTGCCACACTTCACCTCAAAAGTACCTCCCCGCCCCAAGTCGCAGAAGCCACAGGTCTAGCTAGCAGGCTGTGTCGGAGCGTTTTGATATATAAAAGCAGGTAAAATAATGTTCTTTCCATGTAGAGAAGCTCAGATTTTAAAAGTTTCAGTAGAAACTTTGGAGAACTATGGTTTTGTAAGATGCTTTAGGGAAAATATTGTCCAAGCAGATTTCCAAAGTACAATCCTTAGCATCTGGTTTCTTAGAGGATTTGGGATAATATGCACTTTTATTAGGGAGTCAAATCTCTTCTCTTCCTGAGTTCTGGATTTTGGAGTCTCCCTAGCTTCATAGATTGAGACACCTGCTAGTGCTCCAAAGCTAACTGCCCCCCCCTTTTTCTATCTTTCCTTTTTAAGAGTTAACAACATCTCACTGTTAACTGGTATTGGGAAGTGTTTTTGAAGTCCAGGGGTCTATAAAATCTGATAATGAAATCTTTGTTGAAATTCCCCTTAAGCAAAATGTGGAGGCCAATGAAGCAGGGAAAACAGCGGATGGGAAATGAGGATATCTGTTTTTAGTGCCCTCAGGAGCACTTGGCTTTAGGCAGGGCACTCAAACTTCCTGGGCCTCAGCTTTTTCATTAGTAAAGTTAGGGGCTGGACTAGGTTGTATCTCAGACCTCCACTCAGGTCCTGAAATGAGTTTCTGATCCCTTCTTGGGGGCGGGAAATCCTGAGAGGTAGAAAGAACAAAGGCTATACCAGGGGCAAAATCAAGAAACTGAACTATCTAGCATGTTAACCTTTTGAAAATTGAGCCAAAAGTGTGTTGTTCCCAGAATTGAGTGCTTTCATCCTATATTTCAAAAAACGAGGCCTGATAAATTTGAGGGCTCAGTTACTAGAAGGATGCATTCACTCAGGGAACAGGGAAGAACTTATGGGGCAAACATTGCTCCTGCTACTAACTCATCATTAAGTTTCTGACTGACATGATGGGTGAAAAAAATGACATCACTGTGAACTGAAAATAGGACACCTTGGCCAAATTTGTTCCCTGTTGTTTTGTTACATAAACATAATGATTTTGGGGAAAAGTGTGCTTGTGGTCTTTAAGGGGGTCTAAAATATCCCTTAATAATATAAGGCCAAGGTGTCTGCAGAATACTTACCCCTTGTTTCCTCCATTCTATTATTTTAGTGTCTGTCAAAACAAAATTCGTGGTTAGTAAGCATATCCTCTCAATTTCCTGAGTTAGGCAATTTTGGGGACAACTATTTTTCTTAAATGTAA
The DNA here is from genome assembly GCA_003697995.1 of Taxidea taxus jeffersonii. Classification (NCBI taxonomy): domain Eukaryota; kingdom Metazoa; phylum Chordata; class Mammalia; order Carnivora; family Mustelidae; genus Taxidea; species Taxidea taxus. The sequence continues at coordinate 9,815 of RCUC01168586.1, forward strand.
GTCATATAAAGTCAAAATTTTCCAAATTGAAATATTTATAGCAAAAAATTTTCTCGACAGGAACTTATTTTAATATACTTAAATAATATTATACATCTCCACATAGTAGTTACTTGATATTTATGGCAATAAACTGGACTTATTGTATCAAATAGGTCATATGATATTTAACATACTGAATATTCTCACAGCAAAGCCAGGAGATAGGACCATTCATGATAAAAGCTAACATTCATTGTGTATGTTCCAGTAAACACACATGCAGAGTGAAATTGTACCCACATACCAATATTACAGGAAGCTTCGACTGTTGTTACCAACACCATTTTTGGTGTGAGAGAAATGAGAACACAGAGATTCACAGACCTGTGGAAGGATGCACAGCTGGTAAGGCAGGACTTGAACCCCAATCTGTCTGCTTTCAGGCACCTATTGCATAACTCTACAAGCAGCCAAGATGAGAGGGGAATCTGAAGAGCTGACTGGCTAAAAATAATCTCATTATGTATTTGCATAACTTCGCTTTCTTTGATACTTTTAATGTGAGTATCTTAAAGGGCCAGCAGAGAAGGGAAATAAGTCAAGCAGCTGGTCTGTCTGCCCTTAACTCCGCCTTCCTGTATTAATCTCCCAGTACCAGCGAACTCAGCTCTCCCAGAGCCACACACGTGGGTTAAATTCCTAACTTTCTTAATTCCTAACTTAAATCTTAAATTCCTAACTTTCTGTCTTCCTTTAGCAGTTTGTTCTTTGTCTAGGCTAGTAGTTTTCAGTATGTGGTCCCTGGACCAGCAGCAATCACTTGAAAACTTGTTGCAAATGCAGATTCTCAGGGCTCATTCCAGACCAACTGAAGGAAAGAGTCTGGGCCCAGGACCCAGGACCCAGCGGTCCGTATTTTAGCAAGTCTTCCAGGTGACTCTGATGCAGGCTGAAGTTCGAGAACCATCGTTCCAGGGCAAAGCTTTACTTTCAGAAAGCCTCCTATGTAGTTGAGCAAAAGAAGGGAGGTACAAGAGAGGCGATTCAGAAACTATTTTAAAGGTGATGTGTATGGTTTTATCTTTTACAGCTCAACTTTTAAAAATGCATCTGCTTTGCTGCTTAAGCCCCATTGTTTCAAGGGAAGGACCAGCCAACAGCTGCAGCTCCAGCTGGCTTAAACTCTCAGAGGTTAGGAGATACGTGGAATGGAGTGGAGCTGGCAACCAGAAGGAATAGTGGGGAAGGGAAGGGAAAGGAGGCACTCATGATGCTTTCTCTTCCCACGGAAGCTGGGTCAAACAGTTCTTGTTTTCTCGTTTGTTTGGGAATGGGCAAAGTCTGTTCTCCTTAAAGGTACTTTCTGCGGCAACGGATTTGAAAAAATCAAAGTAAGTTGGGAGCAGGGTGGATTTTGCAGGAATAACTGTGGTCTTGATTTTTTTCGTCCTTGAAATGGGTTGAGGGAGAGCAAGCGCATAGAGTGGGGTAAATGCGTGGGTTTGGCAAATGGCTATCCTTAATCTTGGGGACCATTGTTTTTCCAATTCAGTGAAATTCTTTGCCTTTTTGAAGTGGCATTCAGACCTTGATTTGCTATGGAAAACAAATAAAAATCAAGTAAAATCTCCCCCAGAAATTAGGTTATGATATAGCCTCTGTCGGTAGTCTCATTACTTATGAGCTGTGGAAATACCAGAAACTTGGAATAACGCTCGTTACCCTGATGTAAACTGAATAAAGCCAGATGGCTTACTACCCATCTTCTACAACTGGCAAACTAATGATTTACCATCAAGCTTTGGATATGGCATTTAGCCTTTATGGGAACTGAATCTGTCGGGTCGATCTCAAATTGACACGCTTTCCTTTCCATTTTTTAAATTATACTACTTTAAAGGGAGATACACTACTTCTATTTCAGTTTTCAGAATTGCCAATCTTTATATATATTCTATACGAGCCTGGCAATTTCCAGTCAAAAAACAAGAGAGAAAGAGACAGAACCTTATCGAATTTGAAGTTCTCCAGGTTTAAACGAATTTAAAGGAAAATGTGAAAAATAGAGACCCAGATCCATTACAAAATCATCTCTTTCAACCTTAAAAGTCAAATTTAATTTTTCTTCTGCACATCAGGCATGGTTTAAATATAGCTGCTCTGGGCCCCAGACAGCAATCTAGGAAATGAATGGATTAAATATGATGTGATCAATAGAAATCGTTGACGTAAAAAGAAAATGGCATTCTTGTTCATAGCTGCAAATGTGTCTTATAGTGTTGGCTGGGGACATAGTAGCCCTGTATTAGAGGAAGGACAGAAAATGGAATTCAGCTATGGCAGACCATTCTGTAAACACATGGCATGAATGGCAAAAAGCATTCTGCCTTGTCAACTATTTTTGATGTAGACTAGTCTTAGTATGAATTGTTTAAAAGTCTGTATAAATATGTATTATCTGGATACTGTCTTTCCTCAGATTCCCTGTCATCAATCCAGGTTTAAAACACTAGTTGGCTTTGTATTTGAGAAACCAGGAGGAAAGTGGTCAAGCTTGCTGGGTCCCAGAAGAAATAGTATCTTCTGCTTCCCCTGAGGGTAGTTCAGGGACAGACACTGTAGCTTGCCCTGCAGCTGTCCTAAAGGGGAGCAGTGATGGACAGTGAAAAGGCATCCTATTTGACAGAGAATCGCTGCTTGAATTGTGAGAAGTTATCCCTTGCTCTTTCTGCTTTCGCTTTTGTTTCTATTTTGAAAGGTGTTTAGACTGGACCACAAAGAAATGTCTTAACTGTATTGATTTTTGTTATAGAAACTCATCTTGCAGCAACAATTGCCATAAACCCTTTCATTTATTAGAAGTGGAGACCAAAACATCTATTCCACCAAAAAATTTTAAAAGATGCAAAAATAAAAAAATATAGAGACTGTTGGGTAAGAAAATTCCAAATGAAGCCCATTTTGGTATTGCTTGTCATTGTTAAAAGTTTTCTTGAGATATGATATAGAAATCACACAATTCACACATTTAAAGTTCTTAATAGTTCGATAGCTTTCGATAGTTTTTAGTATATACATAGGCAAACGCAACCATTCCTATAGTTTATGTTAGAGCATTTTCATCAGCACAAAGAGAAACCCCACACCTTTGGGCTGTCACCTCCTATTCCTCCATCTCCTCAGCTCTAAGTCAACTCTAATCTACAGTGTGTCTATCTAGATTGGCTGGTTCTGGACATCTAGAGATGAAACCGTACAATATATGGCCTTAGTGATTGGCTTCTTTTGCTTGGCTTATTGTTGTTGGGGTTCATTCATGTTCTAGCATGTATCCCAACTTTAGTCCTCTTAATGGCAGAATAATAGTCCACGAGATAGACCACATTTTGTTTATCCATTATAGGCTGATGGACATTCGGGTTGTTTCTATCTTCTATGAACTTTGGTGGGCAAGATTTTTGCTTAAATATCTATTTTCTGTTCCTTGGGGTATATACTTGGAAGTGGATTGCTAGGTCCTATGGTAATTCTATGTTTAGTTTATTGAGGAACCACCAAGCTGTTTTTCACAGTGGGTGCACCACTGTAAACACCACCAGCAGTGTATGAGAGTTTGAGTTTTTCTGCATCCCCATCAACACTTGTTATTTTTCATTATTTTGATTATCATTATCCTAATGGTTGCGACATGGTATTTCATTGTGCTTTTGTTTTGCATTTCCCTAATGATGAGTAATGTTGAGCATCTTTTCATGTACTTATTGGTCATTGTATATCTTCTTTGGAAAAATGTGTATTCATATCCTTTGCCCACTTTTTTTTTTTTTAAGATGTATTTTAGAGAGAGAGAGTGTGCATGGAGGGGGGTGGAGGGAGGAGGAGAGAGAATCTCAAGCAGACTCTATACTGAGTACCAGCACCCCCCCTTCGTCCATTTTTGGATTGGGCTGTGTTTTTGAGTTTTAAGGGTTCTTTAAATATTCTGGATACTAGACCCTTGTCAGATATGTAATTCTGCTATTTATTTTGAAGTTGCAAAAGATGGTACTGGCTGAAACCCAATATTGTTATGGATTGTTCTCTATTATAGGTGTGTGAATCCTCAAGGAGCAAAACAGTTTCATTCTTTAGTCACCTTCAAAGTGCTAAGTACAGTGTCTGGGTATTTAGTACATTCTAAATAAATTCCTAACAATTAACCAAAATCAAGGATCTCTTCAAAAGAATCTTGGGGGGTCCTGTTTGCCATCATGGATCCCTTTGAATTGGAAACATTTTGGTTGTCTACATTTAGCTCTCACATATGAAACTTCATGGATAGCTGGCACCAACCCATTTTATAGATGTCACAAAGATTATTGTGACTTATATGTGAAATACGAGTTTAACTAGTTTTGAACAGCAGATTATAGTACAATAGGTGTATTTTGTCCTGTATTTGCTCACTATAGTGGAGCTGATAAGCTCAATAGGGGAAAATATTTGGGTACATCATGTCCATTATACAAGTACTAGAAGGCTACCAAGGAGATCTTGGGCATTCTCGTAAAATAAGAATTCGTATGCAGCTCATTTCTTATTCACACTGTGCTACAACATACAGGACACATATATAGGAACAGGATTATGTATGTTTCTCTTTAGTAAATTAACTTACGAATTTTAGAAAGAGATACTAGTTGCTTTTCCTAAAAGTGTTAGATGTTTTTAGTATGTTTTAAAAATATGTGTTATCAAAATGAGAAGCTTTAGCATAGGTATAGTCAATTCTATGCTGCTTGGCAGAGGCTCAGTTTGCATAATGTGTAACACTCTCCCAGTGACCTGGGAGCCAGACAGCTGTTTAGTGTTGAGGGTATGATACACCTCTTGGTCTGACTCAGGGTTTCTATCTGTTGTCTGTAATTTCCCAGAGACAGCCCCTGGCTCATTTTTTTGGTCTCATTATGTGGCTATGCTTCTGCAACAGCCTCTCTGCTGATGGCTTAGGAAGCTCACATTCCAATGATGATCTCTGAACTCCTGTCATTAGCTCATGGTCACGTCTGAAGTTGTGATAGTCTACCTTGTGTTTTGATAGTTTGTGGGCATGCTCCTTAGAAGGAGGAAGCTTCTCCATCTCTACTCTACTCTACTCTACTCTAACACCTCTCCTGGGTGCTCCACACAGGCCCTCAGGAACTATTTACTGATTCCGTATATTTGCTGAGCAGACTGTTCTTCGTGAAGGTTCCACATCCTGCTTTGTTTGGTCTCTATTTTAAGTAGAGAACATGGGGAGGAGTACCAGGAAAGACTTAAGCTCAGGTGATGTCTATGGCCTGTCTCTTCCTGTCTCTTCTCTTCCTGGCTGTTTGAAGCATATGTTCCAAGCAAAGATATTAAAGCCACTATGACATAGAGTTCTGTAAGGATTTCCTCTGTGCATGGGGATAATTGTCTGCCTCTTACCTGTGGAGATTTGGAATTACATTTATAGAGCTCTCCCTGTGTAATAAAGAATACCTGAGCTCAGTCTAGAGCTTTGGCTGCATATGACTAGAAAGCAGACTTCTTGTTTCTTGTCATTTTCCTAAACCCTGACCAGTTGTTTCAGGAACTTGCAGATGGTTTATTTCTCTCTCTAAGCCAGTGTCTCCCTTACCTAGCGATTTGTATTAAATTAGCTCGTCAATTGCCAGCATGACTTTTTGTCTTTAAGGAGATGAGACCAAAAGATGACATGGTTTTTGAAGTACTGAGCAGGTGGATTTGAACTGAGAAGGGCAAATTAGGACAAAATAAAATTAGGGCTCGGTGCACAAACCCATTGACCCTTGTTTGTGGAAGGGTATTAAAATCCTCCTTAAGTCGTGGCTTTGATTAAGCAATTCTTACTTCACTCATTGATGGGTGATTTAAGTGATTATTTTACATTTAGCCCCACTGCATTTCTGGAAACACCACTGATTTTTTTTTTTTCCTAGCTCAGCGAGTATGACTTTCACAGTCTTGATGACAATAAAAAAGGAAGTGTTCTGAAACACATAAATTCTTTTGTTCAGTCATTCAGCAAATATTCATGGCAGGCCTGGGGGTCAGAAGCATCAGAAGTCAGGAAGAACAGAGGCTTTAGAGCAGAGATTTTGATATGAATACCTGTGCTACTACTTATCTGGGAGAACTTGGGCAATTGTCTTAACTTTTCTGAACTTCAGGTGTGTTGAGCTATACGATGGGCTTGATAAGTGTTGTTTTATAGGATAAATATCTAACCCAGGGCCTGGCATTTGGATTCAACAAATGTCCATTTTCTCACTTGGTCCTTTGCTTTTCTCAGACTCCCTTTTCTTCTGGCACGAATGCATCCATGCATGGGACACACACCCATGCAAACACCCATCCTGCTGGAACGTACAGAACCACTCCTGGCACCAACCTAACTGAGAACTATGAGTGTACTAAACTAGAGTTCTTGTGGTTTATCTCGTCACCCGCACCCTCAGATTGGCGAGGGCGCTTCAACAGCTGGCTAGTCCCAGTCATTTGCCCCATTAATTATACGCACACCAAACTTCCAGCTTCTTCTCTCCAATGCTTCCTGGGAAGTCTTGAAAGAATACATTCTGCGCACAGCATGCTTTGAACTTATCTACATTTATCTCCTCTCCCCCCCACCCCGCATTTATCAAATAAAAATAGTTGTGCAGAGGGGATATGGTGCAGCCGAGGCTCTGGGATGGCCCGCTGTTTGAACACAGGGCTGGGGGTTCTGTAACTCATGTCCTTTCAAGCAGTCAGAATGCCAGGCTGACACTGTGGCAGCTGTGAGAACTTCTCTTACTTCAGACGGAACTACCAGGTCCCGTAGTATGGCCGCTTGCTTTTCTCTGTTCCTGCTTCCCTTCTATTGGAGGTCAGGACCAGAGCAGTGGACCCGAGTCAAAGAGTCATGGATCCTGTCTTTGACGGGAGGCTGGTGAACTTGCCTCTGTTTTGCATATTCTGCTTCTTCCTGTTGCCTGGACCTGCCCCATGCCCCACCGTTCCTGGGTGCTGACACGTGTGAGATCCACAGGCCATTACTCTGTCTGCTGTAGCTGGTCATTCATATTCTGGAGAAGCTGAAAGCAAAGGTGATTTTATATTATTTAATAGAAAGTTAAATTTTGTTTAGAAAAACCATGACCTTGTAATTCCAACATGGAGCTTCCTGCTTTGACCCCCATCAGCTGCAGGGTTTCCATATGGACTTGATGGTCCATCTAGGACTGTGTCCCAGTGACCAGGAATGGGAGAATAGGGGTGGAGTTGGGGTTCTTTAAAGAGAGTCTCTAGGTGATTTTTATATGTAGCCCCAGGAGATGCTGCCTCTTTTCTCTTTAGAATCACTGAATGAGGTGTTGTCTAAGGTTCTGCCTACTCTTTTTTTTTTTAAGGATTTTTATTTATTTGTTTATTTTATATATAGAGAGAGGAGAGAGTGAGGAAGTGCATGAGCGCACGGCAGGAGGCACAGAGGGAGTGGGACAAGCAGACTCTGCAATGAGCACAGAGCCCAATGCAGGGTTCCATCTCATGACCACGAGATCATGATCTGAACTGAAATCGAGTCTGATGCTTAGCCAGCCGAGCCACCCAGACACCCCAAGTCCTGCCCACTCTTCAAATCACGTGTTCAAAGAGATAAGAAGCCATTTAACTGCAGCAACTAAAACCGTAAGGCTCTTTCCTTTGGCACCAAACGCTTATTTAAAAGATTGTAAAGTCCAGTGACTAAGGCAAGTAGAAGACACAAAAACTTCTTAGGCCATTATTTTCAAAGTCTTAATCATAGTTTTCTGTTTGATTGTTGTTTTTGTTGCTTTATCTTCATTAAAATTGGCACCACTCCCCCAGTGTCACCAAGCTGCGACAGCCTATCTAGACAATAGTGGGAGAATCTTCTTCCAGAAATTGTGAGAAACAGAATGCCCCTAGGAAGTCAGAGAGAGAGAGAGAGAGAGAAAGCAGAGGAAGACATGTCTTCCCAGCATTCAGAGTCTTAACAACGTGAGAGGAAGAAAGAAGGAAAACGGGTAGGAATAAGAATGTTCCATTTTTGGAAGTAGAGTCTCACAGCCTCTCTCCAGCTGCCTGCTACCGGCCATCCTGTTCCACTGTGGACAGCTCCAGTGGCTGAGGGAGCTCGTTACGATGTGGCAAGCTTGTTACGATGTGGATGTGGCGAGCTACTTCCATCTGCTTCTGCTAGTTCTTCTGGAAGCTACACGGAATAGTCTATTGGACTGTATCATCTTTCAGAGGATTGAGGATATGAAGATGACTGTCATTCCCCTCACAGAAATATTTTCCAGAAAAATAGACGTAGATCCCAGTAAGTTCCTCATCTGAAGTCACCTTCAGACATAGAGCAAACAACAAAGGAAAAAAAAACCTACCATAAAAGTAGAACCTTCTGAACAATGGTACCTTACAAATAAGGCAGAAGACCCAGACTGGGGACAGATGTTTCTCTAGGAAATGGGATTAATATGCAGCTGTGTAAATGTTCAATAAATCAATTAAAAGGAGAAATAATTCATGAGATAAATGGGCAAAGAATATGAGCAGGCAGTTCAGAGACGAGGAAACACAGCTGGCCAGTAAGTGTATGAGAAGACAAAACGGCCTCCATTCTCTTAAGTACCTTAATCACTTGCCTCTGTCTCTGGAGCCCTTCGCTGGCCTGTAGAACTAAGGAAACTTCCAGCTGTCTCTGCTCGCAAGCCTGCTTTGTGGAGAGGACTCACTGTCAGAAGTGCCTCTTCTAGCCCGCCCTCTTCTGAGAATGACCAGCACATCCATCACCACTGTGTAGTTATGATAGGGGAGGGGTTCTGGGGTAGCTCTCGGGACCCCTGACACAGGCCCTAAATACTGACGTCTTGGTGAGGTTTTGGTGCCACCTTTGTGTTGGGTGGGCTGCTCACTGAGACGCCCTTCTCCACACTCACAACCGCAGCCAGTGAACCTCACACAGTCAGCCCCCAGCAGCGCCCTGCACCCTGCTCTGCCTCCCTCCATCACCGACACTTTGCTGAGTCTGTAAGAAGCAGGGCAGAAGACACTGATGTCGCACGCTCAGAATGCAGCATCTTGCCTGGGAGTATTTTCTCAATATCTGGGAAAAACAAGTGAAACTGACTCATCTGGTTGGAGTTCTACAGAAAGATGATTGCAGATTTCATGCGATTTCATTCTGCTTTGGTGTCAAAATTCAGCCAACGATGTGCCAGAAAATGTGTGTAAAATCACATACAGATTTAGACACTTGAAGAGGAAGTTATTTTTACCAGCGTGGGGAAGGAAACAGAAAGTGACAGTTGGCAGGGAAGTCAGGGCAGGGCTGAGTAAGGAGGTGAGCTGTGTGCACAGCTGGGATTCGGGCTCGCTGGCATCTCCCGTCTCGCCGGACCGGCTCGGGGGGCTGCAGCGTGGTCGCCTCTTAGCAGGTCGAGTAAGGAGTTCCTGTGCCATAGACCTACCCAGAGGACAGTGTTGACATAACCTCTGCCTGAGACATGCCGTGTGCTGTCCGGGGCTCTGTCACGAGAGCCTCTCTCAAGAACTACACAGGACACGGACGTGACTATGGAGCAGAGGTTCTGGAAAGCTATGCACATGTAAAACCAAATGGGGCAGCGTCTTTATTTTGTTTTAGCAGATGATGGGAGTGAGGCCGTGTTATTTTGTTTGCTTGGGTTTTTCCCAGTTCCAAAGGCTGCCCTTGCTTGCTGGCCCAGTGGAGATCCAAGGCCTTACAGTCTGAAGTATTTCTGGTTATGTTCTCCTCATCCTGCTGTGAGATGAAGAGGTTTCCAGAAATTAAGGGGAGGGAGAAGGAAGGATTTGTGAGGATCCATAACCTCTTTTTATTGCCCTTTTCCCTTGGGCAAAGGATGTCTAGAGTGAGAACTTAGCGATGATATTTGAGTCTCCTTCGCTTGTAGTTTGATGATGAACTTTTCAAAAACATTTGGAAAAGACTTTATTCAAGCATTCTTGTGCCTTGATGTCCTGTTCCTTATGACTGGGAGAGGTGTGTGGGTTCTCTGTGCCTGTGTTGTGAAATGTACACAGTCACGGCCGTGCCGCTCTGGTTCTGACCCGAAGTCTGGCATAGAGAGTGTGTGTAGGTAAGGGTGGTAAGGGTGCGTGGAGGGGGAACCTACTAGAACAGACTTGGGTTCCCGGGAAGGCTTCTATTTTTGTCTTTCATTTCTTTTATGGCATAATGCTTTGCTGTTTGAAAACATGGCCCCCTTTGTCCAGATTTTTTTTTCTGGCCACCTTGTTGGAATGATAGGTGGCCTTTTGTTCATTTCAGAGTAAGACTTGCCCACAAGGCTTTTTTTTTTTTTAATTTATGATTTTATTTATTTGAGAGAGCAAACGAGCGAGAGAGAACACACAAACGGGGGGCAGAGGGGGAGAAGCAGACTCCCCACTGAACAGGGAGCCCAATGTGGAGCTGGATCCCAGGACTCCGGTTTCATGAGCCGAAGGCACACACTTAACCCACTGACCTGCCCAGGAGCCCCATCCACCAGGTTTGTACTTCATGGAAGGTTCACATCGATGAGCCTTAAAGGATCAGAGAACATATGTTTTCTCATAGCTTTCACATGCCCACCCTCCTTCATATTCACCTTGGTAGTCACCCTCTCTTGCTTCCATCTTGTTCCTTCAGCAAATGTCTGTCAACTTCACTAAAGTGCACTCAAGGGTCTGCCTTCTGCTTGGAAGGGCAGAGAAGGCTAAACAGAGAGAGAGATGAACAGGGGCCGATGGGAGGCTACCGGAGGAGAGAAGAAGCAGTATTTGTGCCTGGCCATGGAGAGGCTGATGATCTCTTTGGTTAAGGCCCTGTGTGTTCCAGTCTCAAGCTCTTTAGTCTGGCTGCATGATAGAATTACCTGGGAACCTTTGGAAAGTACTGATTTCCATTCATTTGGCCTTGGGTGGTGGGTGGGTGGGGCGTCCTGGGCACCTGTATTTGTTAAAAGCTCCCAAGTAGTTCTAATATATGCAAGCAAGGTAGAGAATACACGAAGTGGAGACAGGGGGCATCGTGTGCTCACTAAGTCCTCTTCCAGTGCTAGTTAGGGACATTTCACTTAATCTAAAATCGTTTATTTGGTTGTGACCTAACCCTTTTACTTTTGGCTTCTCCACACCAGCTCTTCTCAAACTTGAATGGCATTCTAATTACCTGGGAGTTAGTTAGACTGTAGATTTGGATGCAGTAGATCACGGTGGGGCCTGGGATTCTGCATTTCCAAGAAGTTCTCCGGCATCACCAACGTGCTCCCCATGCTGGCATCGGAGGATCCCTCTTTGAGGAGCAAAGGTCCACACTGCAGCATTTCTAGGACATCATTAATACTTGTAAACAGACCCATGAGTCAAGGTATAGCCCAGCCCATTAAATATCTGTGCATTTAAACATTTTATAAAATTTTTCTTTTTTTAAAAGATTTTATTTTTAGGTAATTTCTACACCCAACGTAGGGCTCTGACTAACAACCCTCAGATCATGAGTCGAATGTGCCACTGACTGAGCCAACCCCTCGAGGCACCCCTTTAAACTTATTTAGAATTGAATTTTTATTCACCAATTTCATTGTTCGAATCTAAGAACACTAGATTTTTCTTTAGTGAGAATCACACACTTGCATGATTCAAATTTAAAATGCCTGTGTTTTTTTTTTCTTTTTATCTCTGTAATCCACAGTATTGAAATGTAGGCTGTTTGGAGATATGTGAATACAGATTTTGACCTAAGGTCAAGTTCATTAATAAGCATTAGAAATAAAACAACTGGTGTTGGGTATGAAGTTTCTTCATAGTTGTTGCAGATTCCTGCACTGTTTTAAATTTTCTTGTTGAGGTCTAGCATCAGAGTTCTTTGCCAAGTGTCCCTCTTATCCAAATACTCCGGGTGAAGGTTGTTTGGTTTTTTTTTTGTTGTTATTGTTTTTAATAGCCAGAGCAAATAATGCAAATAGAGCAAATAATTAGAAGGACTTGGTGTCACGATTTGACAACACAGTTTTAAGAAATAGTTAAACCATTAGTACATGTTCACTGGAGGAAACTGGGAAACAGAGAAGCACAAAGAAGAAAAGAGAAAGCATGTTAATTGCTTTACTCACAACTGCTTTGGTTTGGTTACACCTTCCTCCAGCGTGCAGAATCACAAAGGCCATTCCATGCCTTCACACATTTCTCTGCAAGGTTGGTTTTCATGGCAGGGTATCTTGGGAATGTTCCGTGATTCCTTTAGCAGGGTCGTTTTCATATTTAGGCTCTTTCTAGTTTTCCAAGATCCTAGATACAGCTGTGATGAACATTGTTCAGCTTTTGCGCTGTTGTCTACTTCCCTGGAATAAATTCTTAGACTCGGAATGGCTGTAGCAGAGTGCGTGCCTGTGTTAAAATCGCTCTTCGTGCAAACTGCTGTAATTTTTGGTGTAAATCACCAGCAGTCTCTAACCCGTTTTGCTCATACCCTGACAAAGTACTGGATAGGATATCGTAAAACTCCTCACCCATTCCATTGGTGAAAACTGATATTCTCATTCTATAATTCCCATCTGCTTGCATATTAGTGACATTGAGCAATTTGACTATTATTATAAGACACCTTTCTTCTTTGGAGAATGAGTTTTTCCCTTCCCCATTTTTTTCCCTCTAGGTGTGTTCTCCTTTCTCTTATCAACTGTTCTTTCAGGATGGAGAGTATTAACCCTTCCTCTCCTGGTTTTTCATTGCCCTTTGGTTTTTTAAATCAGTATCTTTTATTTTTCTTGTACAGTAGTTGATGTTCTTCTGTTTATTATTTTTTCTTTGCTTTTATTGTTTTTTAGTTTTTTATTATGTTCAGTTAGCCAACATATAGTACATCATTAGTTTTTGAGGTAGTGTTCAACATTTAGGACGGCCTTTAATCCTGACATCAAGTATGTAGTCTGTATGTTTTCTTCTAGTTTGTTGTTTCCTTATTTCATTCGCTTTCTCACCCCTTCTGGCACTTAATCTGGTGTAAATTAACTCAATGATTTTGCGAGTCTAGCTGGAGAAAAAGTCGTCATACTTGAATGTTGTTATTCTTGAACAGTAAATTAATTTTTCAAACATTGAAATGAACTGATTTGACCTTAACACTTTTTAGAGGCTTCGAAACCCCTGTTTGCCATCTAATCCCACACTTTTGGAGGCAGGAGGGCTTCGGAGGCCATCCAGTCCTTCTCTGTAGTGCTAGAACCCAGTGGCTGGCCTCTTCTTCTGCTGCTTCTCCTGGCGGTACCTCCAAGCACAGGGCCCCACTGCCCAGCCGCTGTAGTTGTTTATGGACATAACTGTTTGTGTGTCCGTGCACTGCACAGTTGCTTGCTCTGGCTAGGCAGCCATGACCACTCTCCCTGCCTGCCCTGTTTGAGTTGTTCGGTTACAGGATCGGGCAAATTTAGAAGTCTCAGCCTCTTGGATTCTTCCTGGGTCTCTTAATGAAAGTTAAAAATGAGCCTCCTGAAGCCACATGCACCCTTTTCAGTCTGGCTAGAAATTTAGCGGAGGGTGGAGCTCCTTCAGGACAGCCAGGTTCTACCAGCACTCGGCCCTTTGTAGCGTCGTGGGGACAGAATTCATGTTAATGCTATTTTTATAAACAACTAGATGACAATAAGTTATTTAGTTCCCGTGGGCTGTTATTCTTCTAAATGTTTATAAAACTCAAGGGATCACAACTTGAAAACATGGACATTTAAAGGCCAACCATATGGTCTAGCAGAGCTGCATTTTCTTTTCAGGAAATCATGTTTCAACTGTGAACTTGCCTTTAACAGGATTTGAGTATTTCGGGAGGCAGTGTGGTATAACAGAGAATTGGGCTTCCAATCAGAAGTCCTCTGTTTGAGTCCTGGCATTGCCACTGTGCTGCTGTGTGACCTTGGGTAATTCACTTAACCTCTCTGAATCTCCATTGGAACTTTAGAGGGACTCTTTCTGTTCTAGAACAACAGCCAGCAGATTCTAAAGACAATGCTATCTTGTACACTGCTGCCTGGAATCCTATGAAAACTTGCATTTATAATATTTGCCAATACACATCTTCATTTTAATTATTGAGGCAGAAGCCTGGCCAGAGCAGGTGGCACTCCAGAGTGTAGGAGCAGGAGGGAAGTTGCTTAACTGTGGGAAGTGTGTATGTGTGTTGTGTCTTCAAACAAATCAACCCATCAAAATTCTGCCTTTCGGCTTTCACACACAGGGTTATTTGTTGTGTATATAGTTCTGCTCTCTCTCACAGTTTTCTGTGGGAAGAAGACCTCCTAAGATAATGTAAATTACATTTTAATCTACTGGATCTTTTTACTCTTTCCCTATTTTCCTAAAGGACTAAACAAAGATTTTTTTTTTTTTTTTATCTGTCCTAAGACCTCTGGCTGTTTCACTTTAACTTACAAAGAATAGTTTGATGATTAGAAGTTCTAAAAACACTTACCCCATATCATTTGGTAAGTTTTTAATTTATTCAATACTGTTTTCAAAATTTGTGTGCTAGAGACACAAAAGTTCTCCCAAGAGCTGCTGGTCTAGTCTCTGATATGGATGTATAAATTCATCATTTTCATGCATATATTTGTGCTAATAGAGATACATTCACATTATTGGGGAGCACAGGGGAGGGAAAAATTAGATTAGAAGAGGGCTTTATGGAAGAGGTGGCAATAGAGCTGGGTGTTGAAGTGTAAATAGGAGTTTGCTGGGCAGAGATGTGGGAAAGGGGCATTCCAAACAGAAGGAGGAGCGTTTCCAAGGGCAGGCCTATGGGCAAGTCGTGGCACCTGTGTGTACTCTAGGAGAGTACAGGGTGGTGGCTGAGAGATTGTGGTGGGGGACAGGGAATGGGATTTGCTACAAGGGAAGCTCCTAAGGGAAAAGGCTAGATTGTGAAGGTCCTTGTATGTTGCACTGTCTTGAAGTGGGGGAAACCACTGAACAGTTTGGGACAGCAGGGTGACAGCAGATTTGTTATTCATGAAGAATCTGGAGACAGAATGCCAAGGAAGAATCTGAGCATTTGTCTGGAAGGGTCTTCAGATTTGGGTAGCCTCTCAAGTTCATAAAGTACTTGCCCAAGTATTATCACACCTGCTTTTTTACTCTCCCACATGGTGGGTGGTAAGCTCACTTCGCAGATGAGGATCCTGAGTCCAGAAATGCATGAAGGGCCCTGGTTCACTAAGCTGGTGGGTTGGGGAGAGGAGGGGTTCCACATCTGGTCCAGGTCTGCTCAGGGCCCGGGGATCTTGTCCTCTTTACTCCATGCATATGGAAGCAAATTTCAACGAAAGCACAGAAGTATTTTTCTAACTCCTTTAACAAGAACTTTCAAAGTAGTTTTAATCTTGATAAAGAAAGTGGGACAGGAAAGTCAGCTTAATTCTTATCCTGCAGGTATTTATTTAGTCTAATAGATTCATGTCAATTTGCCTCCTTGCTGCTGTTACCCCGTTATGATAGCATTCTACAAGCTGATGGTTTATTTTCTTTGATTAGCTAAAATGGGAAGAAAAATCCCCACTGCGTTTTTATTAGGATAGGCTCTACCGTATCTTGAATTTATGTTTCATTTATTTCAGGAACTTCGATTATGCCATTTCGTTGTAGATCAAGTCAGCATTTAGGCTATCATTTCTCACTGTTTTAAAAATGGTTGTTCGCTGAGTACGGCGGGCTTATTTTCTCTGTAGGCTCATTGAAGAGTCTTTAGAAATGACTCCCCTTATGTCTTGCCTTAAGGCCTGTATTCTGGGCCTGTTGATCTTGCTTTCTTTTCCCTTTTTTTTTTTTTTTAAGATTTATTTATTTGAGAGAGAGAGAGAGAGAGTATGCGTGTCTGTGTGCTGGAGCTGGGAGAGGGACAGAGAGAGAGGGAGAAGAAGCAGGCTCCCCGTTGAGCAGGGAGCCCCACGTGGACTCAATCCCAAGACCCTGGGATCATGACCTGAGCCAAAGGCAGATGCTTAACCCAGGTGCCCCAGATCCAGGCCCCCCTGATCATGTGTTTTGAGTGTAGCTTTTTTTTTTAAAGATTTTATTTATTTATTTGACAGAGAGAAATCACAAGTGGGCAGAGAGGTAGGGAGAGAGAGAGAGAGGAGGAAGCGGGCTTCCCGCTGAGCAGAGAGCCTGATGCCGGGCTCGATCCCAGGACCCTGGGATCACGAACTGAGCTGAAGGCAGAGGCTTTAACCCACTGAGCCACCCAGGTGCCCCAAGTGTAGCTTTTCTTAAAGCAGTTCAGCCCTTCCAGCCCCTGCTGAAGGACACCTGGCCCTCCCTCAGTTGCCACCTGCTCTAGTTGGTTTTGAGCAAAATGGTCTAGCTTTGTTTGTGCTTGTTTTTGACCAGAAACCAGTTTTAAAATCTCTAATCTTGTTAAAACACAGCTGGAGGAAACGGGTCGAGGTCACAAAAAAAGAAACTGAACTGTGCTGATGGTGGTGGGTGGGTAGGTAGTCCTTAGACCACTTGAATTGCAGGACATCTGTTTAGGAAAGAGGGGAAAGATGGAAAGCTCTCGTGGGTGCTCTGGACCCCCAACCTGTCTACACTGGCCCAGGGGCTCCCATATATTGCTTATTAGGTAATATATGCTTATTAGAGTAATTATAAGAGGGAGAGAGATAGTTTTTATAGCTGTACATTAAATGTATGTCTGAATTTTCTGTGGGCCAAGGCAAAAAGGGGAATAAAATGTGTCATGTCTTCTTTACGAGCTGTTCTTCATGAGCCTGTGCCATTCATTGGCCCTTTGTGAAAGTGGAAGGCATAATATAAAGTCACAGGTCAGCCGTGGCATTTCCCTAGAGAGCTGAGCTCTTTAGGTGTCTTGTCTGTTTAGTTTAGGTGTCTTGCTTTTCAGTAGCTTTATGTGTTGAGAAAAGAGCAATGGATATTGACCATGACCCTGATTGTTTCTCTCAAGTATCAATTTCTTCAGCCTTGTTTTTGGCAGGAACGGGAGAGCAGCCCGTTGAATGATGTTAAGCACTGGGGCGCAGAAATCCAGTGTGGGTGAGTGAGTTTGCACAGAACAATGTTCTGGTTCATTCACCTGCTCTTGAAGGGCAATCTGCCTCAGATCTTCTGGGCTTGGAGGAGGGCTGAGCCTTGGACAGGACCCCCCCAGACTCTCAGTGTTATTCCTCATCTGGCAGCTGAGATCTGGGCCAGAATCTTTCTCAGAGAATTCCGAATGAACGTATTTTGAATGTTGACACCTGATGACTTGAAGGACTTAAAAAAAAAAAAAAAATCTAAGGGCGCCTGGGTGGCTCAGTGGGTTACGCCTCTGCCTTCGGCTCAGGTCATGATCTCAGGGTCCTGGGATCGAGTCCCGATTCGGGCTCTCTGCTCGGCAGGGAGCCTGCTTCCTCCTCTCTCTCTGCCTGCCTCTCTGCCTGCTTCTGATCTCTCTCTGTCAAATAAATTAAAAATTAGAAAAAGAAATTATAAAAAATAAAATAAATAAAAATAAATCTAATATATTTCCAATTGTCAATGAGAGAATGGAGTTCATTTTACTGGCTTTTCTTCTGTAGCTTTTGAAATAATAATGATGATTATAATGATAATGATAACAATATTTTCCAATTCAGCAAACTTTTATTAGTCTTAACATATTTTAGTACTCTTGGATACATGATTTCACAAAAACATATGAAGAACTTTGTCAAAAATAAAGGATATTATGAAATCAATTATAAAGTGTTATCGATTATAATTTCCCTATCTTTTAATTTCACTTACGTTAATATGAATTAGAAAATGGTCATTTTTTCCATATCTGGAAGAAGATGATATGCATATTAAAATTCTAATCTATTTTTCAAATGGAAATGGAAATACCAGAAGCCTCAGATTTTTTAGTTCACTGGAAAAGGTGCGTTCAAGTCCTTTTGACATTTTGTTTAATTATTTTTACAGGACCTACATAGACATTTTTCTATTTTTCCCTTTTGCAAAGGACAGTAGGAGGGAGAGATGTGAGAGCAAATGTGTGAATTTGCACTAATGCCTGGTGTAGGATTCTGTGGCACCTCAGACTAGGGTTTTGTATACCTCTGGGTACTGTGCACACAAAGACTTTCCAGGGGGTGTTGAGCAGGGATTGTCAGAGAGAATCAAATTCTCCGTTGTCAGCTGCCCATTATTCTTTTCTTGAATTGAGCTCCCTGAGAACTTGCCATGCCGGCTCTCCTTTTCCACTCATTCACCCTCCAGGCCCTCCCCACCTGCCGGCTTTGCAGAGAGGTTGGCTGGACTCACACCATGCTGGGTGCCAAACACAGCCAGGTGCTTAAGGAAGAAGGCAGAAGGCTGGTGTTGATGATGTGCATGGCTAGTGCAGGCAACACATTCTTCTGTCAATCAGGTGGTTTCAGTTCTTTGCTTTCAACCAAAGTGAAGGAGTTCAAAGTATCAAGGAATCAAATTATTTAAGAAATCAAGTGATTTCTTCCCATAGGTGATCAACAGATTACTGTGGGATTTAGAAAGACATTATAAAGAAGAGAGTGACATGGCTATAATAGAAATCTCCCATCCTCATCTACTAATTTATGTGAATGAAGTTTCTCAGTGTTCATATTATTAAAATGAAAAATAGGAAAAAAATAGATGCATTTTCAATCAAGTTCTACTTGGGCTTTTTAAGCATTATTTGTGAAATTTGTAAAAATCTTTGTGTCATCTTGATCAATTGTGAACCAATGGTAATCTTAATAATAACTCAGCTCAGAAGATGTTTTTTGTACTCTAAGGGCATTATGGTCACAGAAAAATGTTTAAAATGAATTTCAATTTACATATGTATTTTTATTGCATAAAACAGAATGGAATGATGAAAATTATTCTCAAACATAAAGATATATTCTTTTTTTAAATTAATTTGACAGATCACAAGCAGGCAGAGAGGCAGGCAGAGAGAGAGAGAAGGGGAAGCAGGCCCCCTACCGAGCAGAGAGCCGGATATGGGGCTGGATCCCAGGACCCTGAGATCATGACCTGAGCTGAAGACAGAGGCTTAGCCCACTGAGCCACCCAGGTGCCCCAAAGATATATTCTGTTAGAACAAATATTTGGGGTGGGGGAAGTGGAATGAAGATAAGTTACTGTGGAATGAGTTTATGGAAGAAACACCTGTTAATTCTTCCCTCTTTCCTGTCCTCCCTGTCCTTCCTTCATAATAGTTTCGCCTCTAACAAGGATTTTCCAATACTGAGAGTGACTTAAATATACCTGTGTTATTCTCTCCCACTCTCTCTTGATCTCCCTGCACCTCGGCAATTGGTATCTCAGTCTTGTATTTACTGTTCTCTGCCACTTTTTGTGGGGCTTGAACACTGTACAAACATAAGAGCTTTTTTTAAAGGAAAAAGGATAAAAAATTATGAGTTAAAAATGCCCAACCAACGAAATGTCATCCAGTTTGAGAGGGTGTATGAGGAAGGAGAAGCTAAGAGTGGAAAGAGACAGTGGTCATAACTAATTGCTTAAGCTGCTTAACTTTGCAGATTGTACAAAGACCTATGACCAAGTGAGTTTGTTGCTAGTAAGTTTATTTATGCAGCTCTAAAGGCTCCTGAGGCTTGAGCTTCAGTGATTTCACTGTGAACCTCCTTCTATACATTACACACACACAGACGTATGTGTCCCAGCCTTATAGGAAACAAATTTTTATATTCAAAGGGGTATGTATCATTGTGTGTGTGTGTGTGTGTGTGTGTGTGTGTGTGTGTGTATTCTGTTAGATATATGTATAAAACGATGTAATTATTTTGTTTAAAAATGTTAATATGTATCTTGCTGGAAATCATATCCCTTGCAGCTCTTTTAAACATACAATGAAAAGTTCTGGATGTTAAAGTGTACGAGGGCAATTTCAGAATTCTTACAGGGGTAATTGTGAGCATAGAAGCTTGACATCCCAGAAGAGACTAGTCCTTGCTGTTCTAATACTTGGGATTCTGTTGAGAAAGCATAGAGCTGACCACCATGCATGGAAATGAATCCAACGGTGTATTCAGGTTTCCTTGTGGAGGAAACGGTCCTGGACACCAGAGGCTATTACCAAGTCTTGGGAACTGAGAGCCTGGCTACACGTGGAGCTATATCCTGGTTTCACATCTGTTTGCCAGGAGGGGCAGGGAAAACCATGTTCCTCTATCCATCTTCCTTACCCTTCCTTGCTGCTTCTATAACCCCCCGCCCAACCTCTCCAACCTGTCTTTGTTCTGAGTTGCACCCTAGACTAAAAACAAAAAATTAAACCATGCAAGTTTCTATCTGTGAGGTTGTTTGATCTTATTTGGAACATTTTAACTCTTCTCCGGGCCTTTCCAAAGTGACACCCCCACACCCATCCCTTCACTCAGTGAAACTTTAGTTGCCAGTTTCTTAGAAGCCGCAGGGACTACAAATAGCACATCATTTCTTTTTTTTTCACTGTGACAGTAAAAATCTCGTTCCATTTTGGTGATTGTGGTGATGGTGGTGGTGGATAGGCGTTAACTTGATTCCACCAACCTTTATGGGATGCTATTTAACTGTGCTGTGTGCACTTCATTTCAGTTGTGTTTGTCAGTTTCTTGATGGTGAGGCAGGGACTATGTCTCACACATCTTTTTTGATTTGTCACAGCTTCTTGTGTCCCAGAGTGCTTAGAAGGGAAAATGGAATGCAGATACTTTTAAATGGGCATTTTATTGAATTTAAGTTGTACTGATGTATTCATTTATTTAAAAATATTTATTGAGCACCTACTGTGTGCCAAGGGCTTCAAAGCACTTAGAGTCTGGTGAAAAAAAAATCTGATGTTAATTGAATGCCTACTCTGAGCTCTGTTGCCATGTCTTTATTTCATTTGATCTTTACAAAATCCTGTGAGTTATGAGAACTCCATTTTCCTGATGGACAAGCTGAGGCCTAGAGATGTTGAGTAATTTGTGGGGCAGGTGGGGATGCAGGATTTTTAACAGAAGCATTCTTACTTCAGACCACGCATTGGTCTGTTGTCAGCCTGTGGCAATGAAGGGGAGTTGGCCATAGGTTTAACCTTATTGGAAAAGAATCCCAGATATGGAAACTATCTGGATGATGTCACAATTGATTATTTACACTTGATGAAATGTGAATTTCACACTTAGGACTCTAGGAGAACAAGACATATATTTTTAATTGTTTCTCTCTCTTTTTTAACTTGGAGAAATTTGGAGCTGAAAAGTTTATTTATATTTTCTTTTCTGCATCTTTAAAGAGATATGAATTTCAGAGAATTGTTCTTGTTTCTTTTGGCTAAATTAGTGGGGAAACTTTACCTCACCTCAAAGAAACAAACAAACAAAGATGGCAGATCTTATCTTTAAATCCCAGCATGATGCTGTCTGGGACCAGAGCAGCTGTGACATCTCCTTCAGACCTCCAGTGCTCCCTTCCAGCAGAGGCGTGATTTCTGGTTTGCCTTCAGGCATTTAGTGAATCTTTTTCCAAATTAAAAAAAATATATATGACTGTTAGCTTACATTTTCCAACATATTCAAGCCTTTCTCAACAAACGTGTTTGTGGTGGATTTTTGAGGGTGGGAGTGTGGTCAGTGATGTAACAGAGTCTCAGGGACTTAGTAATCGAGCTGTTTTCTTATGACAACCAGTTTTGTGCAAAATCATCTCATTCTTCTCTGCACATGGTTCGCCTTAAAGTGAACCTTCAAGCTGAGCGAGATACAGCAGTTGGAATGGAGCACTTTGAAAAGAGACAGGAGAGACATGCTTGTAATGAAAAGTCATACAGAACCCTAGTTTCCTAGAAGGCCGGGGAAGAAAGCGCTCGAGGTCATGATGTTTTCCAAAGCGAAGGTTTGTGCTTTTAACCACCAGAATCTCCCTTTTCTTTAACCATTTTGTTGGAAGTCTCTCTAACATTTTTATACCTCTTTCTCCCTCAAATGAAACTAGTAGTCACTGTTTAATTTTTTTCCCTCTTTAATGGCTTGCAGACATAAGCTGAGGCATGGAGTAGGGGATGCACAGTGGTTCGGGGGGCTCTCTGGAGCTGTCGAGATAGGGGCTGCGCTCACTGCACTTGCCTGGAGTAAGGGCTTTGAACTCTGGGGTGTGTTTTTGTAGCCATGCCGTCTCCTATCTTGCCCGTGGTGCCTTTCCCTGCTCATAGGGAGCTGGCAGCTCTTTTTCTCCTGCTAACTTGCTTCTTCTTCTTCCTTTTTTTTTTTTTTAAAGATTTTATTTATTTGTTAGAGAAAGAGAGAGAGTGAGAGAGTGAGCAGAAGCAGGGGGAATGGCAGGCAGAGGAAGAAGCAGGCTCCCCTCTGAGCAGGGAGCCCGATGCAGGACTCGATTCCAGGACCCTGGGATCATGACCTGAGCCGAAGGCAGACGCTTAACCCACTGAGCTACCCAGGTGCCCCCTAATTTGCTGCTTCTGAATGGCAGTGAATTTTGACAGCAAATAATAGAACTTGTTGGAGTTGTTTGTAAAGCAAGGGGGACTGGCTCTCAACAGATCCCTGAATGCACACCTGATGGAACCGTGTCTGATTTATCCTCCCCTGTGTCATTTATCCTCCACACGTAGCACCTGGCTTACTTGCCAGCACTTAATAACGACTGTATTTAATGAATAAATGAAGAGCATTCATGATCTTTATGTCTCCGACTTTGGACCATCAGCTCACCAGAAGCCTTGTTTGTTTAGCTCCTCTCTTCTGCTGTGTTACAGATGGCTGAGCCTGGTGGATAACTCTGAGTAAATAAATAAATAAGCTTGGATGGAATGCTATCTTGATAGGTTTTTCTCAGATAACACCAAGTCAAACGTGAAGCCAAGCAAACAAAAGATTCTTTTCTCTAAAACAGGGCATGTTATAAATATTTTTAACAGACTTCCTTATGGTTACATATCAACAAAGTTAAAATAACAAAAACTAAAATAACACAAAAAAGCACAAATTTCCACTTTAATTTTCAATTTAGAAAAGTCACAGGAGATGGCTGTGGGGAGTAGAGAGCTGGTAAGGAGTTTCTGGAGTACGGACTCCCTGTTATCAGTTTTATTCTTTCTCAGGTCCCTCATGCAAGGCTGTTTGCTTCTTCTTCTCTCTTAGTAATTTCAGAAGCAAGGTAAGGAGTTTTTCCTCTTGGGGATACTTCTCGTCTTACTTCTTAAATCGAGTGATTTCTTTAAATGATCCTGAGGATTCTAGGCCCTGCTGGACATATGGTACCTTTGGGAGAAATAGGAAAAAACACACCCCTTGGGACCAACCCATTCTGCAAAGGTGTCCTTCATCAGAGAGGAGGGAGGCACTATGGTTGGTGAACAGCCTTGCCCCTCCCAGGCTACCTCAAGCAGGGCACCCTGGTGTAGGCAGTGGTCCTGTGAGGGTCCCCATTCCAAGATGGGGCCTGGCAGGAGGGTCCTCATAGGGCCACAGGTGTGAGTCCTGAGCTTTCAGGGTCCATCCAGTGTACCTGTTGTCTACAGGCACATAAGATATCATTGCTGACCTTGTGTTGACTTCAGGACTGAAACACAGGGCCTTTGGGCAAATTGCCAAGGATTGGAAATCCAGCGTGTGGTAGGATGGGGCCTTGAACCAGAGCCCAGGTTTGCTGTGGTGTTGCCCAGCCTTTGGGCATCCTGTGAGAATGTGTTAACCATCGCATATATCTTCTACTATCTTCTCTCCAGTCGCCATTGCCATGGTGTGCCTGGCAGCCCAGCTCTTCTGCCCCATTCTGTGTGGCCCTGTCCCAGCCCCCATGGGCTGTGGCACAGCTGTGGCTGCCCTTACCAGCTGTGGTGCCTATGTAAGACTTCTCTCTTTTCCTTCTGAGTGACTAAGATTTTACTTTACCAGAGAATGTTCTTTGTGGAACATTTTTGCCAACCAGAAAGTGCCCCCTAAAACCTCCTGGAAAATTCCTCATTATTTCAGAAACAATCACTGTCCTCCTATTGACTCAGCATTTTGTCTTATTTTCAAGTATGGATTTCAGGCCTCTGCCATCTCATTGAGGAGATGAAATAAAGACACAAGGGGAAGCATTCTGTAATACTCCATTTTCATCACAACGCTCTCAAAGAGTACTTTTGGAGATTTAAGATGTTTTTAAGGCAATATCCAGCTTTGTAGAGGAGATGCAATCGATGGACAGGAGAATTTAGTTAGCGAACACCAGGAAGAATGCTCAGTCTGGAGGAAAGAGCAGGGGTTGAGGGGGTTCTACTTCTGACCCTGCCTCTGTTTCTTCCACTGTCCCAGGGATAGAATAATTCCCACTCAGCCCACTGTCTGAGAGGTTATGCAGACAGAATGAGTTGTAATGTATGTGGGAGCGCTTGGAAAATTCCAAAGTTAAAGGAGCTCTCAAAATGTAGGCGTCATCTTTACTGGACATATTCATATGGCTTTGCAATAGAAGTGGGCCTTTGGTCAAGTAAGTTTAGGAAACAGTGAGTTATTCTCTACTTGGAAATTCATAGCACATTTTCACATATGAAAGCCTCTCCTAAGTCCTGCAGGAAAGAGCTCCTATTCAGTTCTGTTTGACTTAGTGTTTCTCAAAAATTTTCCCCTCCAGCAGGGGACGAAAAAGTTTTCCTCTACCCTCTTCTGTCACTGGGGCCTGTCAATTAAATTGCCAACAGACAGGTTAACAGGAGAAGAAGGCATATAAATTTCAATATTTTTATGTGCATGGGGGTTTCACAGAAAAGAAATGAAAGCCCAAAGAAGTGGTTAGACCTGGGAACTTATATACCATTTTAACAAAGGGCATTAAGTTGTACAGAAGTGACTATGCAAAGGGAAAAGGGGTTTGGTCTTCTGGGGGAGTAAAGAAGCCTCCCCCCTCCTTTTAGTAAAGTTTGTCGTGCAGAATCAAGTTGTCTCTGGTGATGAGTCATCTCAAATGCCATTATCCTCTTCCTACTATGAGAAAGAACCTCCACAAGTGAACATTTATGTCACCTTTAAGAGGAAAATTTAAGCATTTAGGCATAAACTGCTTTTAGGCAGTTGCAGGGAGCACAGAGAGCTCCTCCTGTGTCTGGTGTTTCTCATTTGCCTTCAGTTCAAAATAATCCTTCTGCCAAAGTGGCATATTTGGGGTTGCAGATTCAGATCGTCTTTACTCCCTTGTTGTTAGCTGCTTATTTCAACTGCTCTGAGTGTAGTTCTTGAAGGCCACATGAACTGTAGGACCGAGACTTTATGATATTTATTTCGGCTACTGATTTATTGATTCTCAGGTTTATTCCAGATACAAGAGGTATCAGACACTGAGTTATGGATCATTGAGGTGCTACAGTGTTTTATGATAGGCTGTCCATATACAAATGCAGATACAGATAGAGACAGACGCATGTCTCTAACTAGGTAGGATTGCTTTGTCAGGTTCAAATAAATTGTATTCTCTTTGCTGAGCAGAGCTCAATTTTAACCAAACTTGCCTAGAGTATTTTTGTCATGAGAAAAATACCTTCTTTTTTACTTTTTTTAAAACTTTTTTACTTTTCTTCAGCCATGTACATCTTTTCTAGAAAAAAGCAGAACTGTCATTATTGTTTAATAATTATTCCTTCTTTGGAGAAATTATGGGCATATTTTCTTCTGACAGTTACCAAACAGTCCTGATATTTTGGTACTAATGATTATATGTAAAATCAGAATTTCTTAGAGTTTTAGAGCTGGAAGAGGCCTTAGAGATTGTCTCATCTGGTGATTCTCAACCCTTAATGTTCCCAGCATGGCAAGGAGAATATGCTTGGGAGTGGAAGCCAGGGAAACTGGAAACCTACATGGTTCCTTCTAACCCAGTTACCACTCCCCCATCATTGTAGTAGCGAGGTGGTTCTGCTGAATGGGGGCATTTCATAAGTCTAGGGGACTGGGGACAGAAGCATGTTGCGTTGCAGATCCAGTCCAACCCCACAACTTATGGATGAAAATGGTGAGACTGCCAGGTTCAATAACTTCCTCAAAGTCAAACAACTTGGTCTAGAGCCAGGCTGCGGCTGATCTGTCCGCTGCTTTTTCTCCCTCTGAGTTTTCCCCAGATGTCAGCGGTTTCTTTACTACCTCCATAATTCATGCCAGGTCAGGTACCCCCAACCTCCCATCAGAGACAAAGTAATTTTAAATGGAGCCTCACTTCTATATGCAAATAATTTATAAAAGAAACTTTATATAAGAACCAGTTTCATCGGCTATGAAAAAAAAGTAACACTAAAAATAATGCAATGAAAAGATGGGTATCTTAAATTTTAACCAAGTTACCCATTCAAGGTTCTGAGCCTGAAGGTGCCTCTGCTAAAAAGAGAGACTATCCAGAGATATAGGGATATTAAAGATATACTAGCCCCAAACTTTGCCTTTCCTGTTTATATAAACTGAAAGAGGATGGCGAAGAAAATAATGTTCTCCCTACATAAGTCTAGGTAATGTTGGCCCACTCACAACATCTTCTGAAATCCTCTCAAGTTCCACCAATAAATGATCTACTTTTTATATATTAGGTGCTATCCCCCCAAATAGAGCGCCATGTCAAGCCAATGATAGCTTGGTTTGTTTCCAGGCTAGTTATAAGAACATAGACTTTGTTGCAATCAGAATATGACATTAGAAAGAAGAACAAGTGAGAAGTTGTATGTATATGGGCTGTCTATGTTCTATGTATATCCACCGAACCGTTGGAAGAGCTCAAAGCACAGTGCTTTGAGTAGTAGAAGCCTGATAGATGTTTGTTGAATGAACAAATGAATGAATGGGAAGTCATAGTGCTATATCAAATCACGTAAAAGCAACAGACTGTGGTACTGACAAGTTACTTTGTTTTGTCTGAAGTCACCTTGAAAAATCTTGGCAGTGGACATGAAGTGTACATCACCCAGTAATGGCAGAGCACAGCCATGAGATATCTAAATTACTGCAAAGAGCACATATGCATGAAAGCATTAAGAAGACTTAGACCACTATCTTTTTTTACAGGTGTTGTGGTACTTTACTTTATGTTGTCTTGGAGAGGCCGTGCATCATGGGGAGAACAGCAACCAAGACCCAGATATGAATCCTGACTTTACTACCCAATAGCTAGATGATTTGAGGGAGAATTACATCATCTTTTAATGAGACTTCTCAAATCTGAAAATGAAGATCATTATAATGCTTATCTCAGAGATTGTTGTGAAAATAAAATGAGGGAATTCACATGAAAATCACTTTTTGACAACTAAGGAACTATACTCACTTGTCTATATTGAAATTGCATACTATTAAAATGACCATTGAGCTGCAATTTATAATGAATAGTTGGAGAATATGATATTCTGATTATTTGAATATTTAGGATAACAGAAGTGTAATATCTTTCTAGTTAAATAGATATAGTTATAAATAGATATAAATTAATAGATATAGGTATAAATAGATAATAAATATCTTTCTACTTAAAAGAAAGATAATAATAAAATATCCTTAATATCAAAGCTATATTGAACATCATCATTTGGATGAGATTTCAAGATACTGCTGTGTATTTCATGACTAGCACTTGAAAACGGTATTAAAGATGTAGAAAAATATAGGACGAATACTTTATATGTTTATAAAAAAATTAAAAAATTATTTAAAAAAATATAGGAGGAGAACTAACTCTATGTAGTTGCCCCAAACCACACACTTAAAAAAAAATGGTTCCTTAAAATATACATTTGATTTTTACTGATACCCTGATCAAGAAAAAAATATGTGAATTGAGGAACTGACATAAGATATAGGGAAGTAGAATTTTCTTTCCTGAGTGTTTTTTAGGGGGTAGAATTTGACAAGAATTATTTGATTTTGCTCTGTTCACACCAAAAATGCCCTTCCCCCTCATGACATAGTACAACCTGAACCCAATCTTAAGACTTTTTCACTAGCATAAATTCTACCATCATAAATTGTGATCATTCAAACAGTGGCAGTGGTATTGTAAAAAATTGTAATCAGACCCACTAATAATACTTGGTAAACTATTGTGAGTAATTTCTTCCCATTATTTCCCTCCTTCCTTCCTACTTTCCTTCCTTTTTTCCTTCCTTTCTCTTTTAGAGAGATAGAGAGAGTGCACAAGCAGGGGGAAGAGCAGAGGGAGAGGGACAAACAGAATGTGCACTGGGTGCAGATGCTGACAGGGGGCTGATCTCATGACCCAGAGATCATGACCTGAGCTGAAATCAAATGTCAGACAATTAATGTACTGAGCCACACAGGTGCCTCCTCCATTATGTCATTTTTTATATAGTTTACCTTCTTGAATTTTAATTTAAATGTAATAATATGTTGTTAAACTAAAATATATTTAGCATATATTTCTAATATATATAATAAAATATAATTCATATATAATATATATTGTGCTAGTTATTTTGTTAATTAATCACACTAAACCTTATTGTTTAAATAATATAGATATGAGTCACTTTGAGAAAGGGTTGTTATATGAAAAGATCATGAAAATGTATTAGGAATTTCTTTTGAAAGTGCTGTTATTACGCTACTATTTATTTCGTAAACTTTTGCTTGTGTCAGTGAAATTGAACCACTCCCACAGATCACTCATCATCCCCATATAATAATTATTATCTGACACATCCAAGCTGGATGACTATGATAAAAAATATGATCCAAGATTCTGATTTATAATATGCCTAAGAGTTCCTTAAAAAAAAAAAAAAGGATTTTGAATGGTGCCAGGCATTTAGAACAAATGAAACAAGATGGGATCCGGAGGGAGACAAACCAAAAGAGACTCTTAATGTCATAAAACAAACTGAGGGGGGTGGGCTGGAGGGGTGTTGGGAGAGGGTGGTGGGGTTACATTATATGTTTATATAAAAATAAAAAAATTTAAAAAAAACTGTCATGAGAAAGTGAAATCCTTTCAGCTGTAGCAGTCTGTTTAATTTTTAAGAACAACTCTTACTCCTTTTATTAAGAATGTTCAGCAACTATCTCATCAACGTGATGTCTGTAGCAAATTATTTTCACTTAAGGGCTCAGCTCTGACATTTGCGGGGAATTGTTGAGAATGCCAGTTCAGTTCAAGAAAATGCTGTGGTTAAGGATTGGCCCATTTTCACAGGGAGTAATATTTTTCAGGTCTTGTTTTGTGGTATTTATATTGTAAATAATATATCCAGAGTCCACGTAACTACCTGTGCCTGCCAGCAAATGGTACCTACCTCGTGTTGTCTTAGATCCAGACACAGAGTGTTTAAATGCTGAAGGAAATATCTTTGATTTGTTGGAAGTTTTTTTTTTTTAAGATTTTATTTATTTATTTGACAGACAGAGATCACAAGCAGGGAGAGAGGCAGGCAGAGAGAGAGGAGGAAACAGGCTCCCTGCCAAGCAGAGAGCCCGATGTGGGACTCGATCCCAGGACCCTGAGATCATGACCTGAGCCGAAGGCAGAGGCTTAACCCACTGAGCCACCCAGGCGCCCCAATTTGTTGGAAGTTTTAATTGGGTTCACTTTGCAGCTAAGACAGTCGAGTTTAACCTGCTAGATTCTTGGTGCAGTATTATTTCTTTTTTTCACCAGGAGGCTCAATTATTTATTTATTTCTTCACCTGAAGAAACTATTTGAGCTAAATGATCTAGAAACTTGTTCCCCAGTGGGTGGTCTCCCAATTAGCAGAATCAGTCTCATCTGTGAAGCAATTGGAAACGTGGACTCTCGGACCCACCCCAAATCCATTGAATTAGAATCTGCATTTCACAGAATCTTCATCGAATCTTCTCTGTGAGCACCGCATGATTCCGACCATACTTTTTTTTTTTTTTGGACAGCACAATATTAACATTTTTATAATGCAGTTTCCCATTTTTTTTCTCTGAATGCTGATAATGTGTAGAAAAAATTGGGAGGGGGCTTGGTGTGAATATGCATTTTTCACCTATTAGAATTAGCAACTTGAAAATTTTAATACATAATTTCTAGGCTATCAGTGAAGTGTTATTGAATCCAACAGCTGTGTGTGTGTTTTTTCCCCCAAAGTAATGTTTTTTAGGAGCAGAAACACTACAAATTTGCACTATCATTTTTGCTGGTTTATCAGCATCAGCGTCCAGAATAACTACTCAGTATCTGAATAATAAAGAGGTTTTATATGTTTTCTTTATTAACGGGAGGCAGTTTGCATAAAAGATTGGTTAAATGGAAATTTTTGGTTGCATTAGGTTTTGTGCTGAGACCTCACAGCAGGCAAAGTCAGGTGACAGGTGCACACATATAGCAAAATAATGCCTACATACCTGTGCAGAACTCAGAAGAGGGAGGCCATCCTTCCTCTCTTGGACCATACTTTTGAGTAGCAAGGATCTAGAACTGTCTCACAGATCACACACACAGGCACTGTCTTCCAAAAGTGTTTTAAGCCATTATAAATTAAACGGAAATAATGCAATGCGGTAACCCTTCGATGATGGAGACTCATAAATGAATATCACAGGTGACTGCTAAAAGCCAAACATCTTTCCCCCAGTCATCAGGATTTCAAGGTATTTTCAGCTCGAGGCTCCTATTATTTTTCTCTGGGACAGCTGATCCTTTTAGTGCTTTTCTTTCTCTGGAAATAATAAATTCACATTATTGTTGTATTTATCCTTAACGTGGTTTAGACTCTGGCTGCTTATAGTGATTTGTTCACAGAGCGTTCCCTGTTTCTTCCTCTCTGGGTGGATTTAGCAGTTTTCTTAGGTCACTTCATGTTTGCAATCCCTTCACTCCCCCCTTCTCCATACTCTTCCGCTGGGATGAATGTTCCTGGTGAGTCGAGACTCCATTTTGTTCCCTGCTGCGTCTCCAGTGCCTGGGACAGTGTGACCTGTTATTATATTTTTGCTGTCTCACTGGAGTAGTAGGGACCATATGAGTCTAAAAAAAGAGACAAGTGATTTGGGTGGATATGGGGGGGGAGCTGAGATTCCTACCTAGTTGATCTGCTTCTGAAGTCCTTTCTCTTATTCCTCCCATGTACCTGTTCCCATCTGGTGGAACTTACTCCCATATCATCGGGATGCTGTGGTGTGTCCCCACGCAGGAGGCACTCAGTCCTTCTGCCCCTGGGTGTTGCTGCTGATAGCTCACAGTTGGGTCCCTCCTTCGGCTTTACCCTGTGCTGAAGGGCACTTCCTTGCCCAAGGTTGTGCCTCTTCCCTTCGGGAGCAGTGCCTGGTTGATGTGGGGTGCAGAGTCCTGAGCCCTTTGCCTCAATTTGGGACAGCTCAGAAGGGCCATTTGGGTGCTGGAATGCCCTGGGGGACTTGTGGAGGTCTGCCTTGCAGTTTTGTGTAATTTACTAACTCTCTCCACCCAGTCCTGCTTCCCTTCTTTCTTTATAGGTCATGCCTGTGTACATGCGCCTCTTGGCCTCAGCATGTGAGCATCAGATGCAACACAGCTGCTTTAACAGAACCTTGGAACACTCCAATGACCAGGTTACACAGTCAGCTAGCTGCCAAATCTAGATGGGAACCTGTCTCAATCTAATGCTTTTCCAATCCCACCATTCTGACTCCCTCCTAAGCAGGGGTTCTCAGCGGTGGGGGGCAGGGGAAGAATTATATTCTCCAGGAAACATTTGGCAACATCTGGAGACTTGGGGAGTTCTACTGGCTTCTAATGGATAGAGACCTGGGATGTCGCTAAACATCCTACAATGCACGGGACAGCTCTCCATCGCCAAGAATTACCCAAGCCCCAGATTTCCATAGGGCCATGGTCAACGGATGAATGAAGCAGTTGAAGTAAGAATTAAATACTGCCCTTCCCTCATGTTTTTCTAGGGTGGGGGTTCAATGTTTAAAAAATCTCCCATATTAACACTACTATGTGGATGAATGCATTTTTGTTGCATATGTTTTGCATAGTTTCCACTTACCAGAGGCCCACGCAGAAGCAGTTTGTAGGGTCAGAGAAACACCAACTCAAAGTCAATGTTTCCACTCATTTGCTCCCTGGGGGGAACACACAGGTTCTACTCTGTGAGCCTGAGGTAGACAGCAGTTCTGATCACCAAGCCCTGTGGAGAAACACATTTAAATACGATACTCCTGTTGTCCAGGGTCTTATGACTACTTATCCCAGATTTTCAGTTTTTCTTGGGAAAGAAATCATAAATCCTTCCTCTTTCCTTCTGCCTGTCAAAGGTAACAATAAGGGGGAAATGTGAATCTAGGGATTCCTTATCAGGATCCTGGAATTTAGGCTTCCCGTTGTTTTCTTGACTTTCATGTGTTAAATGGGAACTTTAATCCATTAGCCTGAAGCTCATGAAGAGATTTTTGAAGGAATGAATAAGTCAGTGCCCAAGCTTCAATCACAGGACAAATGGTGCCATCTCTAAGCTTATAGGTTGACTTTAGGACATTCAAATGGAAACACCGTATTCAAATAGTTCATCCTAATTATCTTTGCTGCTTGGTTAGGAGGAAATGGATGGCACAGTCCTCAAAGGAATGGGCAAAAGTGTGCCTGGGAAGAATGACAAGAGGGGGTGGGGGAGTGGTGGGTGACTCAGAGGAGGAGACAGACAGGATCTCATAAGTTCCTTTCTAATCTTCCTGAATTTCCAGGATATTGGGGTTCATTGCTGATGACGACCCAGAGAATAGCCTGTTTCCCATTAGTGGGATTTAAAAACTGTTTTCTACACTT
The DNA here is from genome assembly GCA_003697995.1 of Taxidea taxus jeffersonii. NCBI lineage: Eukaryota > Metazoa > Chordata > Mammalia > Carnivora > Mustelidae > Taxidea > Taxidea taxus. Next base: position 42,615 of record RCUC01168586.1, read on the forward strand.
GAATAAATGTACCTTGGCACGATGCAGACCAAAATATATTCAAGTTGTATGAGTTATGTAAACTGGAAAAACCAAAATACTGCCCCTGTGTCCACAGCTGGTTTGTGCTGGTGGTGAGGTCTCATGGATCTTCTTTTCTGCCAACTCCAGGCCCCAGGCTTCTGTGTTCAGTAAAACCCAGAAGTCCCCTGGGCCTGAAATGTGGAAACTACTCAACCTTCTAGAAGCTTCTGATTGAAGGATCAAGACAACTTTGGAAAATCCTCCATAAGGGAATGTGTGAGGGCCGTCTGGATATCAACAGCCTCCCATATGTCACTTTCTTGCTGTCAGCTTGGGACTCAGGGATACTGTCCAAAACTGCCTGCACTCCAGCTTCATTTAAGTCTCTTGTAGCTCTTGTCTTCAATTTTATGGGAAATTTTATGGTTTTACTTCTTTATCCACTTTCTGGGACCTGTTTTAAAAATTCTATATGTAAGGTGCAAAAATCTAATATTTGAAGCATCATTTGTCTTTTGCTTCATTCTTCAAAAATGGATGTCCTCTGAGTTGGAGCTCTTATACACAGCTTCTAACTGCAGAGGTCAGTGCCTGTCTTTGAACTTTATGTAACTGAAATTATACCGTCGATACCCTATGGGTTCATGGCTGCTTCTGCTCAACATTGTATTTGTGACTCGTTCACACTTTTGGGTGTAACTATGGTTTGTTCTGTTTCATGATGGACGTCAGGGTTGTTTCTGGTTGGGAGCATAGTGCTAACTGTGAGCCCTGTCTGTGTTGACACAAGCACACGTTTCTGGTGGGAAACACCTAGGAATGGAATTGCTGGGTCATAGGGTCAGATTTTGTTTAGTCTTGGTAGATGGTGCCAAGCACTTCTCCAAAGTGGCTGTAGCCACTCAGGCTTCTATCTCTATTTTCTTCTCTCTGTTTTTCTGATTCGAATCACTAGATTTTCCCAAGCTGATTTGAACTCTCCTGAGTTATTGGATGTTGTCATGTTTCAGATAATTTCTACCTCAGTTATGATTATGGCTATATTTTAAGTATCAAGTAGCTATTCTAGAAAATTCTGTGTCACAGTCTGTATTTTTAGGCAAGTTGGTGTTTGATGCTCCAGGATGAGCTTCTTTTTGCTCGGAATGGCTTCAAGTTTCTTATACCTCTTGTGATTGAAGACCAGGTGGTCAGTTTTTTCTTCTCATAACTGTATTATTTGGACTACAAGAGTATCATATTCTTCTGTTACCATTAGCAGAATTTTACTTGTAGGGAAGTTCCTTTTTGAGTTAAGAAATGCTAGAGTGGTATGATTCGAGATATGAAATCCTCTTGTGAACTATTGTCAGTTTTAGATTAGGAGCAAAAGATTTGATGATACTATAGATGACTTTTTAAAAAAAGATTTATTATTTATTTGACAGAGTGAGAGAGAGCACAAGCAGGGGGAGCAGCAGGCAGAGGGAAGGGGAAAAGCAGGCTTCCCGCCGAGCAGGGAGCTAGATGCGGGGCTTGATCCCAGGACCCTGGGATCATGACCTGAGCTGAAGGCAGATGCTTAACCCACTGAGCCACCCAGGTGCCCCATAGATGACTTCTTTTAGCCAATATTCCCACACTTAGAGCTGGAAGTACTTGACTAGATGATGGGAGACCCGCAAAACCCCTTGGCAGAAGATTTAATTCATACAGTGCTTGCTCTGGACCCAGAGCCAGAACATTACCTGACTCTGGCCAGAGCCTGATAAAACTGGCTCCTGATGTTGTGTGGAGAACATCAGTGAACTAACCAGCTTCGTGAGGAAGCGCTTTCATTTGGGGCCATAAATACGTGGCATAGTGAATAAAGTATGGAGGTCAGAGGCACTTACTCCATCTGTTTTTACCCTGTTCTGTCCGCTGCCACGGGCATGCTTCATCCTTTAAAGCTTCTTTCTGACTCTCAGTGTTTAGGTCTACAGTTCTCTTTGAAGGCTGCGTGGTCTTTTCCACATTTCAAGGAAAGGCAGTCAGTCATGCTCAGTACTAATTCATGTTGGTTTTAAATATTAAAGGGCACTGTTTGTCGGTGCAAAGTCTAACGAGTCTGGAGTTTCCTGACTTCTGTTTCTGGTCCAGTTGCACCGGATCATTCCTCTGATTTTCTATAACGTGATTTGTACCATTTTTTTTTCTAATGGAAAAATCAATCTCAAAACTTTACCAAGGTGTTGTAAGAAATATTTGAGAGTGCTGGGGTTAGCCTGGAGGTGTGAGCTGAGTGGAAGAGCATTAATGACAAGAGGGCTTGTGGTGTAAAGGCACAGTGGGAGGAAGAGGCTGGATTCTCTGGCCTTTGGGGCATTTGGGACTTTCCTTGGGAGTTCTCGGGCGAGGCTGGTTAACTTGCTCATGAGCAGGAGCATCATGGATGTGCTTCTGATTTGTGACACAAAGTTTCCTTGTTTGACTTCTTGGACTTAGAGTGAACATGTTTTCTTAAAGGGTGGATTTGGGGCAGGGCTCAAAGCTATGTACTAGGGCTTAAGGCTTTTTTTTCCCCCTACATACATGAAAAAAAAATCCTCTCAACACCTGCTATATTTTGCCCAGGAATTTTTAAAAAACTACCCTTCAGTGGAATAATTTCTTCAGGTGGGGTTACAGAATAGGTGGGAGGGGTCTCTGCAGCTCTGTAGTCTATGGTTAATTCTAATCTAAAATATTCCTTTGTTCAGATTAAGTATTTTTGCGCTCTAATGGAGCTATAAAACCATGCCATGGACTTGATTTGTATAACTGCTATGTCAGGTGTGATAAATGTTTATGTAATATTGATTCCCCCGTTCTGCTCATTGTGGGCTGGTTGAAGTAATATACAGCCACTGATTTTGTTTTACTTGCAATGGTAGTTTATTAGATATAAAACAAAGGTCGGCTCTGAACTACATCTGCGTATACTATCATCAAGAAAATGTTTATCATTCAGCTAATCTTGTTTTTAGCCTAGAGTGACTGTGGTTTAATCACTCAACAAACAAGGTAGGACAGCCTGGTGGGTAATCGGCTGTACTTCCTGCAGCCATGCTCGGGCCAA